>JAPMOR010054847.1:247969-260547 GCA_026543865.1 Argiope aurantia | reverse complement strand
CAAATTTTTAATGCTTGTAGATTTGTTTCATCACTGCTCTACTATTTCTTAAAATGAAAGATAAAGATCACAACTTATAATCAAATGCTTAAAGTAGAAAACTCAGATATATGTTGCTTGAAATGATGTTACACTCATAAACGACTGTTTAAACTACAGCAAATTTTGATTCATAACGTGCAATAACTGTTGTTAATATTTTAATTTAGAAAATAATATCAATGAATTCTTTAAAGGTTCACAATTCAGATATGATAGAGAAAAGGGAGTATTCAAAACACAATGTTTTAAATTCTTAAAATAAGTAAAAAAACATTGACTACTTGTCAGTAACTCTATACCATGAAGAAAATAGCCCATGAATACCAATGAATTTAAAATATTGAATTCAATTACAAATGACTATAATTTTTAATGAACAATAATTCAAATGATCGGAACAGTAGAAGAAAGTTCATAGTTTTATTCATTGTAGAAAACAAGTACAATGAATCAGAATTCAGATATTATGGGTTTCATAAGTAAAAACATTCGGGTAGAAGATATTTTAAATGACTGTGTTTCAAAAATGTCGTTCTGGTCGGACAGTACAGAGCTGTTTTAATTAGAGAAATAATTATGCACATATTAATAGAGAAGCATATACTATTAATAGAAAATCCAAAAGAATATTATTACGGTATTTTCATGGTATTCGGAATATTGAAAAGCGTCGTGGAGATATTATAAATTGTGCTAATAATGTAGGGTAAGGTGTGTTGTAACACTCAATTTATACAGAAGTTTTAAAAAATATTAATCAGAATTTTTGCTAAATATTATTCTTATGTCAGGTCCTATTACAACAACACAGTTAGTGCGAGAGTTGTGAACATATTCTACTTCAACTAGTTAATTGAAAAATAGATTTTGATTTAAAATAAGTTAGTTACTATTTTCAAAAATTTTTTACTCATTTATTTTACTTATGCAGTAAGTATTAAAGGACTGCTTTCATTTTTTCTAATTGCAATATTTTTATTAATCAACAAAAACTGTTCAACATAAATATCCGGGCAACTTGTTTGCGAGATTTATCTTGATTTTTTTCTTATGTAATGTAGTTCGACACCCTCAAAGATATCCCTCCCAACGGATTCACCTTGAAAAAAGCCTAAAAAAGGCTCATTTAATAATAAAAAGATATCCCTTCTTAATCGACTCCCTTGAAAAAGGAGAAATGTGATAAGAACAAGATGACGTTATTAATCATAAATAAAAATAAGATAAAAGAATCAGGAAAAATACTAAGAGGAAATAATGAAAAAGAAACGAACTAACTCAAGTCGATTTTGAATGAGATTCTAAAAATGACAAATGGATGGTACCTTGCAGATATGTGCTACGCCAATGCTAGAAGTCAAACAGGAATACGTTTGAAACTTTCTTCTGAGGAAGTCTTTTCTTTATATCATTGCTCATTCAACACGTTCAGAATCGTTTGACAACAATGTCAAATGGTTCTTCGTTATTGGTATTTTATGCAAGATACTATAAAAAATAGGGCTTTGAATAGTTTTATAATTACACTACTACTTGTTTTCACAAAGTAGAGAATTCCAAGTTCGGGGATATTCTGTGGCGAAAGAAAGAAAGTAAAATTTATAGAGGTAATACAATGAATTAGCTAACAAAGTTTGTTACCTTGTTAAAGGTCTCTTTGTGCATGCATTTATAACAGAACATTTGCACACATAATTTGAACATTCAGTGAATTTGATTATGAATATCGATGATATAAGGATTTAATTGTCTTAGCCTTGATATTGCAGGTGTCAGATAAATTTCTGAGTAAATTAGGCCGTAAATGAAAGTTAATAAGAGCTAAATGAGGTGATCTAGGAATAAATTCGTCTGGCCCATAAGAGCCAATTCAACGAATTTGAATTATTGCTATTAACTAATGTTTCTGATTTATCTAATGTTCTATGGGTGCTGTGCTGTAGTGTTTCTGATCTAACTTATAATTCATGGTTGCTGTGGCGAACTTGAACTTCATCCACTGACCATAAAATTAGAAGAAAACAGATTCAGAATCTTGATGTAATATTTGTTGCTTTTCAGTGTAATGCCAAATAATAAAGGACCAGTCAAGCTGATGTCCCACCATACGTTATTTGAAAATTTCTTCAATCTTGAGTCGAATGGGTTTAGTTATATTAAAGGTGATAATTAAAACAATTGGAGTATCTAATTTGTTTGAAAGAATATTCCTCAACCAAAATATTGCCAAATATTTTGGTTGGGTATATTACCAAATTATATAAACCAAGAATAGGAGATTTCAACCGGTTTGTCTGCCTAAAAGTTTCAATCAAATAATAGGATTTACGTACCTTTTTTTTTTTTCTATATAAAACCGAAGATAAGAAAGAAATATTATTTGAATTTGTATATGCTTTTACAGTGTATCTTTTCTTTATCTAATGCGACAATTTAATTTACAAACTCTTTGACTAAATATGTTTACAGGGCTCTTATTCATAAAGTGATAAAATTTTGTCTCGAAACTGATTATAGATGTATTCATATGCGGTACGGTTTTGTGCAAAAGGTTCCATGCACAAAATTTAAATCTTTATTCCTTAAAAAATTAATCAATAGAAATTTTAATCCATTTCATAAAATTCCACTGTTTTTTACTTGATTCTAATTTATATTAGGAATGTGTGTTATGAATATTTTTCAAATCTCAGTAACTAAATATTAATTTCAGCAAAAGATAAGCTGCCTAATACGCTTTGTTTATTAAATAATTGATAAACCTTTCTTGGTTTGCATTAGTTTTCTAATTTCTAAGATAATAAAATGCTCTAAAAAGTACAGAAATAGTGAATTTATTTCATGAAATACTTTAAAATTTAATGTCAAACTGTCACTTCAGATTAATCAAGTCAAGTTTTTCAAAGTAAGATGCAGATATTAAAATAATGCAGATCTAGCCAAGGCATATATATTTCAAGTGAAGAAAAGAAATGATATTTCGCTGTATATCGCATTCGATAAAATATGCTTAAGCGGATATTTATTTAAATTTATGTACATTTGCAGTTAGATGATCAATTTCTTCCGCTTTATATTGGAGAGATTTTCGAGCTGGCTGCAAGTAGAATATTTCTCAAAAGTATTTCTTACAGCGTAAAAATGTATTATCATAAAAGCCTCTGAGGAGTTTTGATGCACATTTTCCTGCGAAAACCGGAGAAATTACAATGTGTGTATTTAATACTTCTGACTGACTCTTTTTTAAAAGAAAATGTGGTTGCTTAAATGATATTAAATATTTATTTGTTCATTTTGCTTACAATATACAAATAACAGATAAAATTCTAAGTTGATCATGCATACGAATTGTTCACTACACGTCAAATCATGTGTTTATTTTGCATCTAATCATGTTGTAATGATTCGCCCGATATAAAGCTTTATAACGGATGTACCTTCAGAACTTTATAAATCTTAACAATCGAATGTTGTTTTCATTTTTATTTCCATGTAGAAGTTATGTATGTATATTTATATTATTGAAATAATATTTTTTATATAATTCTACTTTAATTGTTCAACTATTCTTGTAATAAAATGATTATTTAAAGTTGCAAATCAAATTCGAATGAAAAAATCGAAATTATTTCCTTCTCTAACATAACTTGTGTGTGATTTCTTTTTATATTTTTGGTTATTAAATATTACAAAAGTCTATTTATGGTGAATGCGTTTGGTAATATAGAATATTTTATTTAAAGATATGAAGTATTTCCATCTAAGAAAGAATTTTAATCTCAGCTGAATATTGATTAATTGCATTCTATTTTGGTTAAGTACAAGATGCCTCAGAAGTTCCGAGTAAATTAAAAAAAATAATTCGCAAAGAAATGAAGACAGAATGCAGAAATGATAGAATGAAACCAAACCCAAATTCCCTTGTAACATTAATTACTATCACAAGGATAGAGGGGAGTAAATTAAGGATAACATAAAACATTGGTCAGAGAACGAGGAGGATTTCCTATCGAATTAGGTCTCAGATGAAGATCTGTTCACTATATTAATGAAAGTCTGTTGTTTCATTGTTAGGAAATCCTTGCCCGGATTTCCTAACAGTGAAAGGGTATACTTTACTTCGATCAACACAATTTCGATATATATAAAAGCTATCAGGTGGTTGAAATGAAAGTTAGGTAATTTTTAGTTTGGTCACAATAAAAATTTCATTTTTATTCTTTTTAAACCAATGGTAAATTTTTATCATCATTTTTAACTAATGACAGGTTTTTAAATTGATCTCCAATTGATGCTGCAACTGTAATAATTCCATTGCGGAACAACATAAACAGAGACTAAACAGAAGATAACTAGAAAAAAATTGACTGGTCACTCTCCTTTTTCTGAGAACTGAGATTCAAATGTTTATCTGTTTTCCATAAGGGAAACAGAGAGATGAAACTAGTGACATTGAGATGGTATGAAGGTTAGGAACAACGGAGAGAATGAGATGGGAATTCTAATAGCGATGAGTGGAAATTTCAAAGACGGAAACTTTGATTATAATGGGATAGATTAAGTTTCAACAGTAACTCCAATTATCCATTGGCATTCACGTCTCTTATTTGTAAATAAGACTTTTTTTTAACTCTTTATTTTAATTACATGAATAATCAAGAATAAAGAGTCATTTCATGTCAATTTGATGAAAAGAATTGAGCTATTTTGATAAAAGATATTATGATAACATAGAGTCGTGATGATTTCATTCTCTTAGTTCTATTTCTACTGTATGAGAAAAGAATAGGTTAAAACACGGGGAATGAAAGGGTATACTTAAATAATGTTTAGAGAGGCTATATATTTTCTGTTTTTCGATAATATGCATGAAGTCTTATCCAGTAATATGCTGGTAGGGTAGATTAAACTATAAATAGCAATACGTAAGGGGAAAAATAATTCTTTTGAAAGTCATTCATGCCATATTTGACATAATTAGTCGAGATCCTTGATCTGTTCTTGTAATAAATACATTCGAATTCTCAATATGAGGACCAAACGGAAAATTTGAAATTTTTGATTAAATTTAGAGTAGTTCCAAAATTGAAATGTAATCCATGTCATTTTCAGTGCTAAGATGATGAAGGTTAATAAAGCCTCACGAGAAAAGATTTCGTTGCTGCCTTGCCTTACTTGGGTGGAACATTTCTAAAAATCTTTCTAATATTCGTGAACATTTTATTTTTTTATATTTTAATGATTTGCTTTTGAATGAATTTCTTTCTTTAGTTCAATGCAAATTATTTTAATTCAATGATAACCTACTAAGGTGAGGGGAAGGGTTGCTAAGAATAGAATTATGGATATGTTCATCAATAAGGAGAGAAATGTTGAAACACTTGTGTGGAAATGTTACATATTTCGCTGATAACTAACGACACTCTGGAAATGAAAATCTGTCATACGAGTCAAAGATGATGGGCATGCTCTTTCCGACTGAAAATATCTTGAATAAGCTTCACTCTTTCAGAGTTCTTTGTGTTCCCATAAGCGGTAAGCACAAAGTTTGTCTCATTTCATTGAAATTGATTGAACAGCTGCACTTTGAATTGCGATTTTTATGGTTCTGAAACAATGGCAAATGTCATTATTGACTGAGTCAAATCAAACATAGTCTATTTGGATTCGAATGAAGATAACGGAAACCTGCACTCTATATTTCTTGATTTAACTTTCTGTTATTCTCGGGCACTCTAGACACCTTGAGCGAAAATACAAAGAATCCTGTTGTTATTCCCTTATTACGTTCCCCAGGAGAAAAAATAGATGTTGAATCCATTCCGCATTGAGGTTTCGTTGCAGCGATGTCGTTGTTTTAAACTTTGGTCAAGTTTTCGAAAAACAAAATATTGTGCTTCGATATTGTAATTCCTTAAAAAAAAGTGTTGAGTATACTGAATACTGGAAAGAGAGCCGTATTGAGTGAAAATATGTCAACACTTTTTCATTTCCAGTCAGTAGAAAGCATACACAAGGAATCACTCATTCCTAAGCATTGTTTGCATTGCCTATGTTTCTACGCTAACACGTTGCTTGATTCACACCTACAATCTTATTTGACCGAAACATATAACTTGATGGGTAATCCCTTGTCTATTATATCCAAAACGCATTGCCTGCTGAACAATATTGAGAAATATACTATTATTAAATATTTAAAAATATTATACAATAATGCGAATATTGTTTAATATCATACAATATTACGCAATATATATATGTGCTACAAGGAAAATTAAAAAATAGCAACGTACGAGTCATTTAATTAGATAGATAATTCAAAATAAGACTCGAATATGGCATTTTAGTTTTATTTTCTTTTCATGTATTATTTTGATATTTGGAAGTCAATAGTTTTGACAAATTGACTTCTGGTTATATGAAAAGATTTATTCTGTATCCAAACTAGTCTATTCTCATGCGTTATGCTTTTTTACATCACTCCTCATTGTTTCTTGTGAGTTTTAGAATTTAAAATGTAGCATAGCAAAATGTTTTTACTGAAGTGAAAATCTGGTAACATTTTCAATACGAAGATTTTTCTGTAAAGTCAATAGTTCGTATTCTTTAATTCCAAACTATTAAGCACAGCAACAAGCTTAAAAACTAAATAAATTCATTATCGCGAAACTTTTAATTCGACTATAAAGTTGATGAATTGTGAACATAATTGGAAGTGTTATATACTTTCCAATTTATTAATATTACTATTAAATAGTTTTATTCTTGTTAAAAATTCCAATCTTGTTGGAAAGCATTTTCTTTTGTGATGACATGTGTATATTTTCGATTGCTTCAACTGCGTTCTCCGGATGAGCATATCAAACACATCAGATTGTCAACAGAACGATGTACCTAGGGAAAACTTCCTATAGCTTGGCTCTGACAAATTGCCAAAGACCTCGGCTTCGGAACTTGGGTTTCAGGTTCGAGACCCGATTCCACCTAAGAACCGTCGTGTAAGCGAGTTTGGTGCACGTTAATTCAATTGGGGCCAACCTCCTCCTACTGGTGTGGTGTTGGCGCTTGGACAGGGGCGTACCAGCTCAGGTGCCGCCCTCGTCATCTGAAAGCTGTTCAAAACTACGAGCCCTAAATAGCCCTAGTGTTGCTTTAAAACGGAACGTTAATATAATTAAACTAAACTGAGAAATTATCATCTGACTTTTAATAGATGCGCTTGGAGGGAAGGAATGGCGAAATAAAGAGCGGGTTGCAGAGAAATATGATTATGCTGAATTCAGCGTAATCATAATGAAGGAATGAAACGCAGTCAGATCTCGGAAATTTTGTTGCACCTCTGTTTCTAAAAATAGACTTGTCTGACATCGTGTAATTCTTAAATCTGCCATCTTGTTAAGAACAACCCCCTGTTGCAATCTGTTAAAACTATTTTAGGAGCTTTTTAAAACGTAAGTGCTTTATTCTTCTCTCTCTCTCTCTCTATATATATATATATATTGTCTCTCCATTGTCTCTTACTCTCTCTCTCTATATATATATTTATATATATATATATATATATATATAACATGATTTTTTGTCAATTTTAATTGGAGATTAAATCATAATTTATATAAGGATCTCTAAAGAATGGAGTGGTAAAAATAGGACTTCAGGGATGAAATATAATTGAATCTAAACACTGATTGCTTCGCCGTAAATGAAGTTTTATAATGCAGATTCAGAAAGGATGTAAACATTGTCACTGTATGTTTAAATGAGACAATAAAAAGAAACCGATAATAAAATGAGACCACAAACTTTTTAATTTATACATAATTTTATTTTTAGTGATTGCTATACACAGTTGAAGTAATATCGAAAGAGTTATCACATAATAATAAAAAAAACAATCCTACGATGCCAATGATGAGTCAGCTTCATTAAAATAATAAGTAAATAATAAGTAAAAATTGCTCTGCTAAAAAATGAACAAAACATATTTTAAATTATCGGGTGCAAGTAATAAGCTTAGGTTGTAGCGCATACATTTTCTTAGGAGAAATAAAGGAATAAACAACTATGTATGAGCAATTTCATTTTCAGTAAGGACATTTAATTTATGATCATGAATTAGTATTTTGAGTTTTTCAAGAAGGTCCGATCAAAATATGTATGAATTCGTCACCAATGAGATCAGAATAGGAATGATTTGCATATTGAAAATGAGTTATAGATTAAATAATCATAAATAATTTTTGTGAGAATCCAATTAAAACCCTTACGGTGATGTTGAGATGGAATGATATCTTTAGGAATTTCATTTTCATTTCTTTACGGAATATTTATATGATAAATAAAAATAATTGAATTATCTAATAATGTGATATAAACTATTTCTATGTAAGAATTATGCTTGATATGAATGCTATCTTTCCATCTTAAATTGTTGCCAAATTGTTTTATATGATTTGTGATGACCGTAAAGGTTCTTTTAAAAATACGTTTTATATTTCAGTTAAATTATATTAAGATTAAATTATATCTTGTGGAATTTATTTCATGTCCTTAAAGAATATTTATATGATAACTATAAATAATTGAATTATCTAAGTCTTATATATATTTTTTCAAAACAAAGAAAATTCTTTTGAAAATTTTGATATTAGTTTTTGAAACTTCTGCGATTACGCGTATTATATAAATTTATATAAGAATTATTTTTATATATGAATGCCTCTTTTTAATTTAAATGGTTGCCTAATTGCTTAAAATTATTTGCGATAATCGTAAATTTTTTTAAATACATTTTTGAAATTTTAATTGGATAATGATTGATCTATATCTTGCGGAATTTATTTCAACTCATTAAAGATTATTTATATGATAAATATAACAAAGTTTAAATAAATAATTGAATTACCTAATAATGTCATATAAACTAACTTTTACAAAACAATATTATTTTACGAATTTATTAACATTAATTAAATATTAATTATAACATTAATTAAATATTAACATTAATTTCTGAAACATTTGCATTTGCATAATTTAAATTCACATAAGAATTTTTCCTGATATAAATACCATCTTTCCATTGTTAGTTTTTTTTTATATACTCTCGCCTTTAATTTGTTCTCATGTATTCATTTCACATGTTTATATACAGTAGAACAATAATATAGTTAAAAGCACATCGAATTGTTACATATAGTATTGATTTCCATTGTGAATGCAACATACCCACTATAAATATACTACTATAAGAAATGTGAAATACTCACACGGGTGCAAATATTCATACACATACATGAATTGCTGCATATAAATAATAAAATAAAACCAAATAGCTTCAGAGGCATTTTTTGCATTCTTTGATCATAAATACTACACACACTACTGTTAAATTTCATATGTATATGTTTTTCATAATATTTTGTTAAATCACTTTACCTCAGCTTTCTAGTCAACTTACCGCGCTAACATAGACAACTTCTTTTTCCAGCTTTCAAAACCATACAGAAAAGTAACACATGCATCATTCCTCATAGAAACCAAAGTACAACAAATTATCAATGTACATGGTGGATATATTTTGAAATATAGATGAAATTTAATTTATTTAGGATTGCGTCAGCGTTTTACACCCAATTGTAACGTAAATCAAATGCAATTTTACTTCTCTATGCAATAAAATTCCAAGGTGAATTCTTAAAGCTTTTTTAGGATATTTTCTTGTTGCTGATTTTCTATTGAGAGTCATTATTGACGTGATTTATTTATTGAAAAATATTTGTTGTACTTTGGTTTGCTGTATATTTAGAAATCTTAAATAACTGAACTCATCTTAACACACACGAATATATATTAACACACACACATATATATATCCAAACACAACACGACATACACTTAATACAAGTTAAATAGATAATACATATTTCAATAGAGGTAATGTTTGCGGAAAACTTCCAACACTATGGAATGATCTATAAAACGTGTTCTAACAAAACAATGAGAGTTCAGTTCAATTAATATTTAATAGTAGGTAGTCTAAAGGATCTAGCATCATCATTTGAAAAATTAATAAATAACTTGAACCCCTATTTTACAAACTGTATTATGTTACATTCATATTAAAAATGAAATATGTTTGAATAAATAAAGTTTCGTAAAGATTTTCCATGGTATTCAAAACTTACCAAAGCTTTGATGCACTTACATTAACAAAATGCATAAATTACGTGAATCTCATTCCATTCAAATCATGTACGTTTGAATACATCATTGATAGAATTAATAAATGAAGTTCTTTATGAATAAATGTAAATATAGAATGCGAATTATCCTTTAAATGGCTGCTTTAGAAGAAGAATATCTATAAAAACTTCATTTCTCTAACAAAGAATGTTGGACTATTATTATTTTTTTCTCAATTTATTAAATATAGAGCTTAATATTTTTCCTTTTTCTAGGACATAATTCAAAAACATTTGACGCTTTCCTTATTATGACACACAATTTCAGAGTCACGACATTATCTGTAATTGAAAACACAGAGTGAATTGAATGTTTGGTTTTCTTTCTTCTAAACAGTTTTAATAAAAAGCAGATTGAAGATGGTACAGTTTCAACATTTATACACGTAATAAGCATGACAATTATAAAATCTTAAATTAAAATAGATGATTTATCAGTCCCAAATCAATATGTGCAAGTCAGACAAGCAGGCTGAAGTCGGTCAAAGTAAAATATTTCTACTACTACATAAGAGGCAAGATTAAATAATATGTAATTCAGCGTAAAGAATAAAATAGGAAGATTGTTCAACAATGACCAGTACTAAATTATATTTGAGGACACTAAAGAGAGTTTTTCTTAAATTCTAATACCCAAATAATTCACCTAGCGAAATAGTATTTCTTCAAATAATTCATGGAAATATTTAATGATAAGATTAACTAATTAATAGCTGTTTTTCTAAAAACGTTTCTCCTCATTATTTCAAATAGGTTCGTAAGGATGAATGACTGTTATTTTCAATTCCATTTTCTATTACTCAATCTTTTAGAAGAATACATTTATCAAACAGTCATGAGATACCTAATTCTCATAAGAGAGAAAAATATCCGATAAATGTCTTTTTTTATAGAAAGGAAAGCATCTTGAAGCAATTACTTTTTCTCTATCTATTCAACCAAAGCTTGAAACCTCGAGAGTAATTTTAATAACAAATCTATGGAGATTAAACGATCATTCAAATGAGAAAATCGATACTAATAATTAGAAAAGTTGAAAGCAAATTCAAATGATGAATTTCAAGATAAGTAAATAGTTACCTGAAAATTAATACAGATGTTATTAAGTGTTAAAACTGATATCGTTACTTGAAAAATTATTTAACCTCTTTCGGAAAAATGCGTGTGATATTTGAACCTTACAACGGTATAAATGTGCATCATTAATCTTTTTGCCTTTTCTCATTTAATTTGAAATAACTGATTAATTGATTCAAAAAGCTTTATTTAATCCAAATATCTTATCTAATGCAATAAATGGGGGTAAACAGTTTGAGTGTTTTTTTCTGTAATTTTAAAGTTTATTCTTTTATATAGAAAAATCTTATTCAAAAATTTTAAAAAAATGTGGTGTGTAGAGTTAAAAAATGCTGCTGCAGAGTGGTTTTGTAAAAACGATTAAAAATCGTTTTGATATATGTTTTATTTTAGCATTCCCAAAAATATGTGTTTTTATTTCATAACAAACTGATAATTAAAAGCATATATTTATAAAGACTGGTACTTCTGAATTATTTTAATAACTATCCTTGTAATGATATAAATCTTTTTTACCATTTTATTGTAGTAGATTCCGCCTATTTATTCATTCTTTTTTCTTTTATTTGTTTAGGCTTCTTATTCTGTTACTTTATGCCAAGTTTGACTCCCTCCCCCTTTCTTAATTTTGTTTTATTATTAATAAAAAATAAAGTTTTATTTAAATGTTTGCCGATTGAGAAAAGAAATTTTCTTGGTTTGTTTTGTGCCTAATTTATAATTCTATTGAAATAATCACTTAAAAATATAGAAGATAATTTTGGAAAAAATTTAGTTGGGAAAAGAAAGACATTTGGATTCCACAAGATATTTAGTTAATAAAAGCAGCAGGATCTATGTCTTTTTAACAGGTTATTTTTATTAATTAATGTGGTCCTTACCTTATCATTTTCTTAATCAAAATTTGGAAAGCATGATGTTTCCTAAACAGTTTTTAAACTTTTCAAAATATCCTCCTATTAAAATATGCCATTTACAATATTATAAACTCTGTAATGGATGGATAAAGCAGCAATTTCATACTTCTTAAACAATAAAAAACATATACTTTAAATGTTCTGAAAAAGATAAACCTAGCCTGCTATTAGACGGAGAATCAAATAAGAACGTCTAATGAATACAAATTTCTCATAAAGTAACAGAAGCTCAATCTACCAGAGGCAGATTCCAACTATATAGCTACTGAGTTTACACCAACAGGAAGACAATATA
>JAPMOR010054847.1:163419-247869 GCA_026543865.1 Argiope aurantia | reverse complement strand
ATATATATATATATATATATATAAATCTTTGCAAATGAACTGCGCATTAACTTTTTTTCTTGCCCATTGAAGCATATATATTCCACAATATTCAATTGTTACATATATTTCACACATATATTGATACTCTTATTCGAAGATACATCAATCATGAATAGGAATTTTGAATGCAGTTGTCCTTTTTACAACATGCAAAAATCTCAGCGCTGGTTAATAAAATGTTGCTATACAACTCACTGCAAGTTCGTGCTGAAAAGTTTTTTATGGTTCGCACCACTTTCTCTTCCTCTCAATCAAAGTCATTTATACTGCAAGAACCAAAAGGTTGTTCCACGCAACATTGCACAGCAAATGTTCGATAGAAGAACTGGATACCTTTTCAAGACTAGTGGTATCTTTGGTAATTCAATAAAATAACAGCTTTTTTTTCCACTGATAACAAATTCATTTGGATAAAGTTAAAAAATGTTTATTGCCAGCGCTATAAGTTAACATCAATTGAATGTGCTCAATCTCCTTCGATATTGCAAATTTCAGACTGGTTCGCTAAGATATTTCAAACTGGTTGTGCTTTGCGAGAACACCTAGTTTCCTTTATGGGAAGTGAACAATAACCATGACTAGAGACACTGCCAGTTCTAGTATAATTTTTTTTAAAAAGACAGTGGATATTAGGGAGTGTATTTACTTACAGAAGTGCATTTCATTTATTTTTGTCATATCTTCTTGCGTCTGTTTGATGATTGACAGTTTCATACATAATTAATTTATGGATCTCAAGTTGTTTGCACCAATTATATTGTCTGATTCAAATTATTAGCTATGTTCAGATTCTGGAATCTCAACCAATGTGTTTAGAGTTTAGGACACCTGAAAGAAAATTCTTGATAATGAAGGGAACGGAAAACTTTGAATGATAAAGTTTTATCCAATCCTGTTCAAAATTTCAATTTCTGGTCTATGGAAAATACCGCAAACTGAAATTTAGTACAAGTATCATATAAATAATTTCTTTGCTTTATAGTGATTTGCAGAACATGGTTGTTCCTTCACGTATAAAGAAATCCGCATTAAAAAATGAGATCTGTTTCACGAAGTTTTATACTTGTATTTTACACAAACACTTATCGTGTAAACAACGATCAGAACAACAATCTCACGATGAATATTTATGTTTACACCAACAACAAAAAGAAAAATCGCAAGCGATGTATCAAAACACATGTAACATCAGTAATACCATCTTCAATCATCTTGAAAGAGAAAACACAGATATTTTAGTCCACAAATACATGAATCTTTTACGGTTCGTCAAGAATGTAGTAAAATAAAATCAAAACTTCATGCCTTATCATCGATATTATAGAAACTTTGGTTCCTGCATTCACGAGTTTTTTTAAGTTTTATCAAATTTCGTAGCTTTTGAAGATTATTTCGTGTAATTTGATCATCTGGTCTTAAATTCAAAGCTTTTAAATATGATTGCTCAGCTTCTTGGAGTTTATTATTCACATGCAACATCGCCCCGAGATTCATATGACTTGCGACTTCCTGAAAAAATAATGCTATTCATTTGTTGTATACATAATATGTTAAATCTGATAAAACGGTAGCAGATAAATATACACAGAGAGGTAGATCGATATAAAAATAAAAATGTTTTTTTAAACACGTGTTCAATTTATAAAGTAAAAATAATTTTTATAAAGTCGCTTGATTGATGATTCCTTCATGTACGCTTTGAGTCCTGAAATAATAAATAAATTTAAACAAATTGAAATGCAGATCACATTCATCATTTTAACTTCTCTTTCATGCATTTCATTTGATTTTCTTTTTCATGCTTTTCATTTGATTTTCTTTTTCATGCTTTTCATTTCATTGATATTCTCATGCATTTCAATTGATATACAAAAATTTTTAAGGTTTCATGCAAATTATTATTTAAATTTAAAATGAAGTTAAATAAATAAAAAGACATTCTTTAACTTTGCATTTAACTTATTTTCTTTCTTGTGCATTTCAATTGATTTATATAAGAAAATTGCTAAGATTTCATGCAGAATTGTATTTAAATTTAAAATGAAGTTTTATTGGAAGAAAGATATTCGTTACTTTGCATTTATTTTCTTTCTCGGGCATTTCAGTTGATTTATTTATGAAAGTTGCTGAGATTTCATGCAAATTATTATTTCAATTTAAAATGAAATTTCATAAGAAGAAAATATTCTTTAAGATGTACTGTGAATTCTTTAAGATGTACTTATTTAATGAAATCAAAATATAAACTTACTTTAGGTTTCAGTTCAACGGCTCTTTTGTAATAAGCTTCCGCTTCCTCGTTTCTACCGGCTTGCCTAGAAAGAAAAATTCTTACATATAAACCCATTATATAGATTTAAAGTAGCAATCACTAATGCAAATATATTTACAATTTAATTCTATTACCATTGAAAATTTTCTGAAAATGCTGATGTCTGAATTTTACGTTTCTGTAAAATAGAAAACTTTATGCCATTGCTATAATATGTTCCTTTTATCTCACTTATATATCATGTACTACCCAGTTCGTATGGAATATTGGCAATATATAGTATATATTAAACGCGGGATGCATAACTAGTTCTCAGTGTTTTCAACAAAGCCCTTTCAGCATCAAACTGTGATAACTATTCAATCTATTTTAATTTAAAAGGCTTATATCTACTCTGTTTATCACATAAATATCGAATGGAATCATGTTGATGTATCTTACTGAATGCAAAAAAGTTTATAATGCCATTTATCACGAAATCATATAGAAAGTAATAACTTGTAACTTGGTTTTTGGGCTTCTCACAGCATATTTAATCCACTGGATTATTTGTCTTGAGATTGATCCAGTATAGCAGTTGCTATATATTTTCTTCACCTTTTTTCATTTCTCAAATGCAGCAACAAAGTAAACAAGTAAATTTACTTTTGCGGGCAGTATGAATGAATTCTGACCCAAGTTTGTCTCAGTAAAAAAAATAGCAGTCACATTATTGGAAAAGATCTTCCAATATAATTTTTTGAATAAATCAGCTGTAACATGCAGCGTAGCTTTGTAAACTTGATCACGCAGTTATGCATCTCATTATGACATTAAAAATGCTAACAATTGATTCCTTTCAATGAAACTATTTAAATCTATATCTTAGATATACTTTGACATCTTCTAAAATCACAATGATAATTTTTCTTAATTGAAATATACAAAACATTTAATATTTTTTTAAAAAAAAATCTGGGATAAACTACTATTGTTTGAATTGTAATGATTCCATTTATTGACAGAACAAATCAATTAGAGATATGCCTTGAACGCGTAATCGTTTAAAGTAGAAAAAATATCATCCGAAAAACGAAGGGTAACTATTTTTGGAATTAAATAAGAGTATTTATTTTCAAGTACTTTAAAACTATTCCTTTCAACGATAAGACCCAATTAAATTAAAAATAGGCACATTTTACATTAGAGTATATTCGAGTTAATTGAATTTCATATCGTATTGCACTTTCTATTAAACAAAAAATAATCCTTAGAAATATTCATTATTTTGGAAATGGAATAAAACCATGATTTATAATAAATTGGAAACATATGTAAATGTGTGTGATAAATATCATACAGTTAGAATCAAATCAAAGCAAATGCCTTTTTTTTTGTTACGTGAATTACAATTTATTGCTAAGCCACATAATCAAGCGCTAAAAACTATCTCTTTCAAATATGAAAAATAAATTCATTTTTCAGAACTAAAGTACGGAAACCACTTAAGAGGTCGTTCCTTATTTTGGCGCGGGAAAAGTTTGCCTCCCTTGGGATGGAATAGGAGCATTGGTTCTAGGTAAAGAAATTAATCTTGCATTATTCCTTAAAATACATCTTAGAGAAATCACATTCGAAATTCTAATTACGGAAAGAAATAAGTCCCGGATCTCTAATGGAGGTACTAAAAAATATTCTTTTCAGAATGTCGAAAAATTGCCAATAATCTGAAATAAATGCATTGACCCATAAATCGTTGTTTGATGACTTTTATCGGTATATTTTACTTTCTTTTTCTATTTTTTTTCTTTTTTTTCTTTTTTTCTTCTTCTTCTTTTTGAAAACTCCAACACGGAAATCACTTCAAAATAGCACATTACATCTTTTCCTTTTTTTTTATGATCACGAATCTCCAATAGCTCTTCCCGTTCAGGAACATAGTATATTCAGTCGGGAAATTGAACTTTGATTCACTTCATATTGATCTCTTCTTAAGGGTTTTTTCACTGTTGGAATTGTGCATTGACATCCAAAATATTTTCTCCTTTCATTCAGAATCGCTCTTGAATCTTACCGCTGACAGCCTGTTGTTTTCGATCTTGACAAAATTGGACTAAAAACAGATTTTGAATGGAATGATAATTTAAGAACTGGATTTAATGGTATTGTAACTTATAGAGAAAGTCGTAGTAATAAAACTGAAGAGTTCTATCTTAGAAACGAAAAGATTCAGATTTAAGCATTGAATTGAGTAAAAATTTGATGCTATTCTTCAAGACACATTTATATAGTATTCAAAATCTGCAAGAGCTAGGGAAAAGACTTTTATTGAAAAAGTTTAGAAACTGGATACTAATTATGTGCATCTTGAATTGAAATCTTTTATATAACTATTTGAACCCATTAAAGTAGAGACTTGTTTTCGTTTCAATAGAAATTTTCCCAGTTATTATGAAGTAAAAGAAATACTCATAATTAAATGAAGCATTGAATGTTTCACCAGCAGCCACTCTTGCACAGTCATGTAGAGACATGTCAATACAGAATGATAGATGGGTCAAAAGTTGGTAATAGAGCATGACTTTTCAAAAGAACGTTGATAAATAATCATACGTAATCATTTAAGTAATAAAAGTCTCTGATCTTAAGGATATGCTCGCTAAACAGAATAAGTATTACTATATGAAACTGACATGCCCTTGATGGTAAGTTTTATCCTGGTCGAAATAAGTGGATTTTCAAGATGCAAGAAAAAAAATACGTGACTAATTTTACATTATCATGAAAATGAGGATCTTCATGATGGCATGGCATATCTTCCTTCTCTGGCGGATAAGCCATACCTTAAAATCCTTGCAATGGGAATTGCCAGAAGATGAAAAATAACGATGAACCATGCTTAAGAAAGATTTGCGGGTTTATTTAAGCCAACAATTAAACCTGGTAACAGATGAATTGGATTACTTTTAAAAGGTTAAGAAAGAGTTGCAGCTAATAAGTTTGAATGTTTATTTTTTGTCAAAGTTGATTTTTTTGTGATCGGGAGAGGGTCAAAGACACAATCTCATTGCCAGATGTCCGTAAGTTGATTTAGGGTGAAAAGATTTAGAGGAGAGATAGATAGTCGTATCAAAGTGTCAAAGGTGCGAAATATGCCTCCAATATAATCCATGAGAAGTTTCATAATGGAAAGCAATCTAATTAATTAAGCTTAAAACAAAATGACGCTTTTTATATTAGTACTGAGTGATATAATGAAAGCCACCTTGGACAGAGAATGAATGAATGTAAAATCAACCAAATTCTTTGTTGAGCAGTTTCTAATGCACTTCCAAAGAAATAGGATATCAAGTTATGCTGCTTTTATTAATCCTATATCTTTTGTGAATCAAAATCCTTTTATTAATTTTCTAGTTTATTAGAGAATGTATATACCAAACATGTATAGATTTCCCTCTCTAATGATTTTCTAGAAAACCTGACTTTATGGTAAAATATGACTTTTCCAATGAGTAATAAAACGGCATTCGGATAAACTGCGAAATTTGGTTTCAGATGCGAATCATGTCCAAATGCAACTGTAAAATTAATTGAAACGGATTCATTTAACAATTCTGACGTATGAATCTATTTTAAACAATGGCGCAGCTGCATTCAATTCATTGCTTGGCATCGACTCAATTATAACTCCGGAACTGTTTTCGAAGGTTCACTTACCGGAACAATTCATTTGCATTCGCCCCCCCCCCCCCGGATCGTAGTCTATTGCAATGAAACTTAGTTTTAGATGTGTTGCAAATGTAGGCTATTTTGTGGCTCAGCAATGAAAGGAATAATAGAATTGAAATATTTTTTTTAAGTAACTAGGTTTATGCTTAAAATTTCGTTTGATATAACTCAGTATAGGATTATGAAGTACTCTATATTACTAAGTCTTGTATTATTGCATTTTTCAATGGTTAAAATATCAAATTCATTATTGATAAACAATTTAATTTCCTTCTTTCGATTAGAGATATTCAAATATTGAAAGGATTTTAGGGATTGGTTAGATTGCTTTTAACATTCTTAATACCAATGAATTCCTGAAATTTGTTCATGCTGCTTTGCCCCAAAAATATTTTTTTGTATGCTCACGTTTATTAGAACGGTGTACAACTATTGTTAACAGCATTAATCGAATTCAGCATTTTAAAGTCCATCAGCTGTCTCATTGCATTTTCAGCAATAACCCAAAAATTCAAGAAACATTTTCTTTTCAATATCATTTTTAGATTTTTTTTTCTTTTCACTCGTTGGAAAAATAGAAAATCAGTATGGTGTTAGTTCTGATGAATATGTGCTTAATGCTTAAGTGTAGAAACACTATTTTCCTTCAGTTAACCGTCAAATGCCAATTTTTAGAGCCTTTATAACATACCGTTTAAGTCATATCACTGACTCTCCGATGCGCCCGAAGGCACACAGATACTAAATACTGAATGACCGGACTACCGCAACAGTAATGCTCGCAGGAACTGTGGTTGAGTCCAAGGACCTTTAGCGGTCACGGTACAACCCTTCCCCAAGGAAGTACGTGCCGTCATCGATGGGAGGAGCCAGACCCCCCTCCCTTTCATGTACCCGGTGGCGAGATCCAACCACCATGCCAGATGTATCTCATCCTCATTTCGAGATGCCGCCCGAGGGGATTATAACATAACGTTGAAGACAGAATTACTAATATATGGTATCTTTATAAACAAAATATTTCTTCATTTTTACTTTGCATAAGTTTAGGAAAATTACACAAATTCAATCTTGATGAACTCGCTTCGGTGTGAACATTTCACTAAATTTATTTTTTAATTATCTTCATCGCTCAAGCCTTAGACAGGAAATGTCATTTTTGTGACAAAGCATAAAACTTCGGTTCAATTTTGTAACATCACCGATGCGACCGATATTTTAAATTTAACTTAAGAAATCTCACTCTACTATAAAATCTGTGCGCTACAGGCTGAGAAGTTGACAAATCCCCAATTGGTGAGTTCTTGACTTGTTGTCGAACCAAGAGTTGCATATTTTCCCCAGCCACTTCTATGCATTGATTCCAAAATCTTCGAATAATTGAAGATCTTGGAATGATTGGGCTTTTAATTAAAATGATGATTCGATGATTTAGATTAAAAAATCGATACGATTTTTTAGATTGAATAATCGAATATAAAATTAAAATGCTTCATCGAAATTATTTTCAAAGTAGCTGTAAAATGATAACATTCTTTTGAAAAATTTCTTTATCTTTGAAATATATTATAATTTATTTTTCACTAAGCGACATTTTATATTATAAGGGAAAATTCTTGATTCAACACTACTATTCCATTGCTTTGTTGATATGTAGAATCACGAATAATAACTTCCATTGAATATGGAAGTTATTATTCGTTATTCTTAAATATGACATTATTTGAAAATCTAATGCCGGTATTTAATTCATTCATAAACATTTTATTTTACTTTTCATTAATATTTTTCTTTAATCCTTCTTTTATGGCTATATGTATTCACTTTTTGTTGAACAAACTCTTTAAATCCTTTTTTGATATATAAAATAATAACTTTTAGCAATCGGTTCATTTTCCAAGAAAATTGTCTCATTATTTGGATCCTTTTGGCTTCCTATATATAGCATTTAAAGAATTGTTTCATTTCACCGTTGTTGTTTCATTTGATAAATTGCAATATGCCCTCGAAAAGAATGGGAAATTATCAATTTCAGAAGAATGTCTTCAGAACCACTGAATAGAAATGTTTCAAATTTTGCAGAGCGAGATTTTAAATTTCGACTTTTTTGACTATGGTCAGTTTTGGATGCTTCCACTCAATATAAATTTAATTATTAATAAAAAATATTAATTATTTTAAATTTGAAAAATGCACAATTTCAATTTGTTTCTCTGACATATTAATGTAAAGCCAGAATTAATGAAATCACTTTATTGGATTTAATAATATGTAGGAAAAACGACAACCTACTTAGAATTTTCTTCTCAACTGTTCAAATTTGAAACGATTATATGCATTGTTGTTAACTTAATCCAGATAATGTTAATATGCATCCGAAATTAAGTATTCCCATTTGAAAAAAAATTTACGTTAGTACGAATAATTTTTAATTAGAAGGCCACTTGCACACACACAAAAAAATTGCATATATCTTTAGAGATCGTTTTTTCAAAATGTTAAAGTTTTTTATTTCATGTGCGATTATTCCTATGTGATGTGCAGCGAACGGATACTTTTTTCTGACAAATTGTAGGTACTGTCTGCCAATCACTGGAACTCTTGCCATCAAATATCTTCATTTCACTATAGGAACAGATTACCGTAACGAAGAGAACAATTCGGAAAGGTTCATGTAACACTTTGCGCCAATTGGCTACATTATTAGAATTATTACATTTAGTGCAAATCATTAGAATACCAGGACTTATGCAATTATTCTTCTATAAAAAGAGCAACACGAATCGAAATAATTATTTGTTGCCTAGCAAAATACACAATAAAACGAAAAAAAAAAGTCAATTAAGAAATATAAAATAGGATTAAAATTATTTCATGCCAAATATTAATAATTTTCATTCATTTGTACTAAATTCAGCTAAGCAATTCTCCGTAGCAGAGGTGGGTTAGATGATCTATGACTAACATAAAAACAATAGTAATATTAATCGTAGTTATCGCTTAATTATTTCTATCAAAAAAGATGCAAACATTTACTTTAGATAATATTCCAGATGATGAGATAAACATTATCAAAGGATTGAAAAATGCTAATTATTATAAAGAAAACGTTTTCTCAGGAATTATCATTTCAAATATTAGAGATAAAAATGAACTTTCTTTTTCAGTGAGTATCAATATTCATTAACAAGCAATCCTCGGAGAGAAACATTGCAACGGTACACATAATTTGACGTGCTAGCAATTTTGAAGACGCGTTTTTTTCAATTGAAGGGAATTTTTTAAAATGCCAAGGAAAAAAAATAATTAATAACGATATTCAGTTCATTTTAAAGAAGAAAAAAGTTTAATAAAATTTAAAAGAAGCAAACAAAGTGAATATAGCGACACTTAAAACTGGGGCAAAAGTGAAAAGACGAATGATAAACAGCCCTTTTACTGCCTCAAATTGACGCCAAGAATAAACTCTCTATACCTATAACATTTTGAAGATCTGTATGACGCTAAAGGATCCCAAACACAGTTCGAAACAAATTTTGAAACGAATTTTTACTAGGAAAATTTTAACTTGTTTAGAAAAAAACTTTTACTCGAAAAGTTGTCTCACGATATTTTTGTGATGCGAGGAGTATTATACTACACTGGTGTGCAAAACTTAAGCAACAGGTATGTTTTTTGCCATAACTTCACGAGAAATCATCTGAGAGACATGAAATTCAGAAATGAGATACAGCATTTTGTTCTGAAAGAATGACGAAAGCATAGTTGCGCAGAAATGAATACAATGCATACAGTATGGAATCAAACAAAAAATGGCTTTATTGAACTCATAGTATCGTTACACATGATTGTCTGTCCAAAAGGAAGAACAGCAAGCAGATGTTCCTTAGTATGGGATATGCCCTCCCCTTACTGCAATGGTTGTTTCGCACCGTCTCCCCATACTCAGCACCAGATTGTCCAACAGTTCTTGAGGTAAGAGTGCCCATTCCTCAATCAGCATCTGTTCAAGTTGTCGGGTGTTCCCAGGAGGACGTAATCGTGCCGCAAGGCGTCTCCCGAAAGCATCCCACACATGTTCTATTGGATATAAATCAGGGGAGCACGCCGGCCATTCGAGTAATATCTTCACTTTCTAGGAGCTCCTCAACAGCATGAGTCCTGTGTGGCCGTGCATTGTCATCCATAAAAACGAAGTCTGATCCAATGGCAACTCGGAACAGACGCACATGGGGAAGGATCACCTCCTGACAATAGCGATCTCCAGTTACAGAACCTCTGTCGAAAACCTGGAGCTCAGTCCGCCCGTTTATCATAATGCCTCCTCAGACGACAACTCCAGGACCACCGAAACGGTCTCTTTCCGTGATGTTACTGGGATGAAACCGTGTCCCGACCTCTCTCCGAATCAACTGACGTTGGGAATCGCTTGTGGCACTAAAACGACTCTCATCTGTAAAGAGGACACGATACCATTGATGAGATGTCCAGTTTTTATGCTCCCTGCACCACTCTAAACGGTGCCGCCGGTGGGAAACTGTCAAAGGGATGCAGCGTTCAGGACGGCAGGCGAATAGGCCACCTTTGTGAAGGCGTTTGGACACTGTAAAACGCGACACTTGTCTCCCCGTTGCCGCACACAGTTGCTGAGAAATTTCGCTTGCTGACTGGTTTCGGGTTCTTTACGCCTGCAGGACGATATATCGGTCATCCACTGCAGTTGTTTTCCTACAGCGGCCACCCCGACCTTTCTCACAACTGTACCTGTGGTTTGGAAGGCTTTCCACGTGCGCGAAACGACACTTTTGTTGATTCCGAACTCTTCAGCTACATTGGTCACACTACGCCCCTCCTCCAGCTTTTCGATCATTCTTCCACGTGTGAAATCGTCCAGGTGATTTCTGCTAGCCATATTTCACGAATTAACTCACGTGCACTTGCATCGAATGTCTTTAATTACGTCTCTGTCCTTCCTTTTATTGTAGTGTTGAGCTGCGCGCGCCTTCCGCACGTGTTTTGCGTACACTCATGTCGCCTGTGACGTTTTGTTCCTGATATTTGCATACGCATGACCTTTCTCTTGAATTATGTGTTCATTGTACTGATCGCAAGAACTCCTTTTCTGCAATTTCATGGCTATCTGCTTAAAATTTGCATTGTTGCTTAAGTTTTGCACACCAGTGTATTTGAGGAGTAATTATGTTGGACGAGCCTTACACGCTTCGTTTTTTCGATGTAATCATTATTACCACACAGCGGTATACATTCGAAGTACTTAAATCCTATGCGTAGATGTTTTGGTGAACCTTTAGCGACACTTTTATTTTTATGGATAGCAAAGGGAGATCGTATAAAGCTCAGCTTGTGAATGACGTTTCAGATCAGTGCTTTCCAGACGTTGGAAATCGACAAGATCTTGAATGTTAGGTGGGGAAGCTCGATCTTGAACAAGAAATGAGCTTCTCTTACCATGTTAATGTGTTCTGGGCAGTCTGAAGATCTAGCCACCATAACAGAACAGTCAGGCACTAAGCTGAATGTGAAATAGCCCCCACACCCACTTTGGTGCAGTCCGTACACCCCCTCCCACATGAAAAGGGTACATAATTTGAGATCGAATGTATTTATATCTTACGAAATTTGAGAATAAATATTGCCACATTGAAGAAAGACAGTCGAATCTCCACGGCCGAATGGTCATGGCACTGGTGTCGTGATCAAGAGACCTGGGTTCGAATCCTGCTAGAGACAATACGATTAATAGTATATGTAAATACTTCATTCCTTGATTTTATGTTTTCCTTTATTTCATGTTCCAGAAGATACTGGACATTTCTTTAGTTTACCAGACAAGTGTTCTGGACTTTTCTTACTGTCTCCAGAAGAGTATTCTAGAACTTTCTCTGCTTGTATAAAAGCAGAAGATTTGTCAGTTACTGCATTCTCAGTTCTGAGTTCAGTTAATAAATTGATTTAGCTCTACTTCTTCTGTGTGTGTCATTGAGTTCTATACTAGAGTATCTACGTGACAATATGATATGGGCTTAAAATCTTCATCAAGAATAGGACAAAAGAAATAAGCGACTTGTGCGAAAATAAAAGATTTTTAACGAAATACATAAAGAACTGACATTTTTGCATAGCCTTTTTCGTATCGATAGCTTCACTTAAAGTTAGATTTCCATGCAGTACCTTAAGTATCACTCATCAAATCAGAAATACTTTTTTGCTATAAAACTTAATTCAGTTTCTAAAAGAGGATATAAATTTTTAAGAGCTTGGGTATGGTATTTTGAGGATTTTTTGGCGCAAGAGCCATAATTGGCTAAACTGCGCCATGCATATGGTCAAAAATTTAAATCCAAGACATCAGATGCTAAAAGGTAAACAGTAGTTTCTAAAATGTGCGATAAAAAAAAACATGGTAATATTGGCAGAATTGTTTAAAAATTTGCAATGCAAGCAAAAAAAATAAAAAAGACAGAATTATCAAATATACTGAAAAAAACAAATGGCTTTCAAAAAATTAAAAAGATTTGGATGGTGTATTTCATCCATCAAGTCACGCAAGGTAACAGATGAGCAATTAAAAAAGTTCTGACGATGTGAATTAAAAGAAGGACATTCGATCAAAATATGTTTCACAGTAAAATTGGTATGACAAGTGGGACATACGGGTGCGCTGTCTCCAAAAATAAGGTGCTTATGAGTGAAACGCGTGTGTCCTATACGGAGGCGAGTCAATTTGACGTCGATCTCTCGTATAGGAAGAGAAGACCACAATCCAATGGAAGGTTTGATAGAATACAATTTATTATGGATATGCAGATCCCAGTTCCTTTGCCAAGTAGAAAAAAGATGTCTAAGAAATGTTTTCTTCGCATCACCATATGGCAATTCTTGTGATAAAGGTGAAGAAGCAGTTTTTGCAGCATAATCAGCCGCTTCATTTTAAGAGCTTGGGAGCTTCCGTTCTAGAAAAAGAGGGTATTCGTGGAATCTTCGAGTCACTATATGGGATGACCCTGGAAGAGCCTCTACCCAAAATCGTCCCCCTGAACCTTCTAGAAATAAAAAATATCAATGTTTAGGAATGAAATGTGTTGCCACAGGTATTAATCAGTAATCATATTTTCAACATGACGGTTCGTTATAAGGCTTGTAAAATTTTTGCGGGACAGCCACATTCTTCTTTAGAATACCGATTCTGAAAGTATCACTGAGATGTTCTTACCATTTTCAATCTCATTTAAATATTTGTAAAAATTCAGATGCCTTTGATGTGTTATTTTACTGTTAGAAACCCACCGAATTTTGTTGTAATAAATCTAGTATTAATCGATATGTCAGATTTTTAATGTTTGCAACCGAACTTTTGAACATCAGTGTATGAGTATTCGTATAACTTCATAAATCCAAAATTTCTCGCTAAAGCCGTATTGGAATTCCTCTTCTTAAAAAAATAAGAGCTTATGCTTGTATTTATTTTAATTTCTACGTTTATCTGTTTTAAAATAAATCGATATGTCAGAGATCCGAAAATTAATGAAAGCTTTCTACACATCATGCAAGTTCGATACGAAAAGACCAATTTTCTGCCACATTTGCATGCAAAACGGAAATAGTGTTAATTCACAGCACAAAAAATTCAAATCAAAAGCGCTCTTAGCATGGCATGGGTTGAAAATCAAACAATTTTTTTTTATAGAAACAGAAAGTAATAGATTTTTAACTTTTTCTGCATGCTAAAAAAGAAATCAAAATTCAATTTCTATCGTGCTTTGATGTTCTGCGGTTGATAGACTTCAAAAATAAATGAATTGTATAATTAAATCTCTTCAAAAACTTGGGAGGCGAGGGCAGTAGGTTCTGGATGTTTTGAAAACAAACTCTCCACCACATTCTTAAATTTCCCAAAAATAATATAAATACAATTGTTTCCAGGCTTATTTTTAATTTTTTATGGGGTAAGCTATTGGAAAATGCGAATGCTTTCAAATGGAAATGAAACAGTGTTTTTTTAATTGAAATGAAACAGTTTTTAGAGTATAAGTATTTCTTATAGTTTAATAATGGTATTATCTTGGAAAACCTCTGTAATTATTTCCGTTATTAATACCTTGAATCTTAATGTCTGGAATTAAGATATATGGCGACAACTTTCCGACAGAAGATATGGAACTTAGTCGCTAACCGGTCTGGATTAGAACAGTTGTATATAGTAAAATTTATAGTAATCTGCTTAATCAAAAGAATGATTCTTGACAGTATCAATTTCTATCTGAAATTCGGGCCTATAAGTTAAACAAAATTATGCAACGAATTAATGAAGAGGGCATGCTGGCTTGAGGCTTGATCGTGATGAAATAATCGAACCTTATATTGGGAAAGAAGAAGGATTCTGAAGACGAAGCAGATAAGACAATGCACATACTAAAAAATTGCATGAAGCAAGCAGACGAAGGATCCAACTTGTTAATCATTGCTCTATTAGTCAGCTCGTATTAGAGCCTTCATTATATGCACAGAGAATTTTTAAAAACCTAATGGCAGTTTCGTGACAAGCAGGAATTATATGTACTCCCCTTTCATATGCATATTTATCTTCAATTGTTGTGACATTTTATTTTCCACTAGTAGATATTTTAATTTTGAATAATCCATAGGAATTTTGATATTAGGTAAAGAAACTGTTCTATTTGCGTCTATTGCACAATACCTTCACGATAGTCTGAATTCATAACAAAGTGATTGTGCAAAAGGGCATGAATGACAGTTCCAATAGAAATTATGGAAGAAGTTTCTAGATTCAACTCTCCGAATATCTGGAAAAGGTTTCGATAGAATAAATCGGAGAATCTATTTCGATACGAATGACAGACTGATTTCCAATCATAACTGCATATGAGGTGGTCATTTCAATAGTTTCGAAACAATCATTTTACAGTTGATCTGTCATTACTTCTATTTTTGAGAGGGCATGAGAGCAGATTTATAAAAAAGATTGCTTTTTGTGTCAAAGACACTTGAAGCAAAAGTAATAAATAATAATACACAAGTAAAAAATATAGCAAAAAGTTCGAGTACACACGCCTCATTCCTATTGTTCCTACACTTCGAAACGGAAATACAATATACTTATTCGAACAGTTAGTTATAAAAAGTTTGTGTGTAAAATCGCTTTTATTCAGGAAAGTTGCCTATACAGATAAACTTAAAAAACAAAACCTTACCTAAATATAAAATTTGAACCAAATTGCTAGAGCCATTTCCGAGATACACGAAGTCAATTTATATATATACAAGAGTTGCTCGCTTAAAGTTATTCGATTCTCCAGAATATATTATTTTTTGTTCATCTCCGACTTCAAAATTAAAGTAAATAAACTACATGTACTGCTCCAACCTACCTCAGAGTATTAGCAGCATTAAAAATGATTTCATATTCATTCGATGCAAATTCTGCTGCTTTCACAAAGATATCTGCGGCTTCATAATATCTCTCGCAATCGGCGAGGAATTGTCCTGAAATAGAAAAAAAGGACAAAGATTTTTAACGTATAATTCAACTTTAAAATAAAAATGTCTCAATTAACGAAATCATTGCTTGTTTAGATTATGAACTTTGAGTGTTATCTGCCAATTGCATTTTGGGATCCAGTGTACGCCTTACAGAAAGAAAAAGGATGTCTCATCACAGCAAGTATGATAGCGGGCAATTAGGTATTGTTTGGCATTGACAATAACGTTTATCATGGGAGATGACACCACGTGAATTGATTGCATTCTCAAATTGCTATCTGTGTTATTTGAAATCAAATCTCTCATAAGTGGACGAAATAAAATATCAGTACTAAAATTTATGTTCTATTTTCTAACCGATATCCTCTCGTAGACGTAATAATGATGTTTCATGAAGGATTTGGTTTGGTTTGGTTTAATGTTTTATAGCACAAGAACCAATATGAAGGTTATACTGCGCCAAACAAGTTTATTTCTAATTCAAAGTTTAATTAAAATAGTTTCTATAAAAGTGATATAAAAACATTGGTAAAACGATGATAAATTACAAAAAGATAAAACGGAGCCAAAATGGTATGTTCAAATTAAGGAATAAAAACCTATAGATTTTAAAAAGACAAAAAGATTCTCATGTGAATCTCTACCAAGCAACAAAGGCAAAGTCCCCGCTATTGTTTTGAAGTAAAATATGCGCTGAGCATTAAAATAAGGGCATTCAATAAGGATATGATAAACTGTTACCCTACAATCACAATGTGGGCATGTTGGCAATTGATAATTTAATAACAGATGTCTATGAGTGAATCTAGTGTGAAAGATTCTCAGACGAGTTAAAACTGTGTCATGTTTTCGATAATTCAAAGAAGGCCAGTTTTCTATGATAGGCTTGCAAGTATGAAGTTTATTTAGAGTTTCTGAATTCCACTGAGTTTGCCAGTTTATGTAAAGACAGATTTTTGCCTGTTTCTTCAAATCGCATGCAGGTATGGGTGTTTCTAAAAAACGAGTTGCAGATTTGGCGCTCTTATCAGCCTGCTCATTCCCACATGGGATGGTATCCAACAGAATAATACAGTAAAACCCCGAGAGATAATCTTATAAAATAAGACAAAAATCTTTAAAATATTTGTATGAGCATGATTTTGGAGCTATTTTAAAGACTTTAAAATTCTTAACGAATCAGTGTAAATAATATAGCTTTCATTACGTCTATTTAAAATTTATAATAAAGCATGCAAAACTGCAGTGGTCTCAGCAGTAAAAACGGAGCAACACGAAGGAAGTTGAAAACATGACATTTTATCTGGAAAAACCACAGCAAATGAGGCATGGGTAGATGTCTTAGATCCGTCGGTGTAAATAGGAATGAAAGACTGATAATGAGACCTGTGTTCGAGGAATAATTTTTGATAAACAATATCTGCTGTGTCGGATTTGTTAAATTTTTCAAAAGGATTAAGAAAATAAAAGGTATGAATTCTCCATGGGGAGATACTGTTAAATAGATGTGGGGATAATTCTAGATGGTTCATATTGAGTTCTGATAAAATAGTGCGCACCCTGGTTAAAAATATAGGTTCAAAGTTCTTTCTATCTTCTTGCAAACGAAGGAGAAAAGGTCGAAGTTTAAAATCGTAATATGTATGGCAAGGATGAGACTGAATTCTAAAATAATAATGTAAAGAAAGCATTTGTCTTCTAAGGTGTAAATCTGGTTTGTAACACTCAACATATAAACCTTTAACTGGAGAGGTGCGAAGAGCTTCAGAACATATTTTAAGAGCTGCATGGTGAACAGGGTCAATTTTTTTTAGTATGCTTTTCCTAGCTGAGCCATAGATTCCGCACCCATAATCTATTTTTGAAAGGATGGTAGCTCTATAAATTCTCAGCAATGAAGTTCTGTCAGCTCCCCAAAATGTATTAGAAAGAACTTTCAAGATATTTAAAGTCCTCTCACATTTTTTTCGTAAAAAAGTTAGGTGGGATTGAAGCGTCAGCTTTTTATCGAGAGGTCAGCTTTTTATCGAGAGGTATTCCTAAGAACGGAATTTCATTTAGAAAAGGAATTTTTTGACCATATAGAATAATTTCAGGGTCTGGATGAAGATTTCTCTTCCGACAAAAATGTACTCCCGCTGTTTTTGCGACTGAGAAAGTGAAACCATTTAAATCTGATCATTGTTTAATTTTGTTCACAGCCATTTGCAGTTGTCTCTCTATAAAACACATATGATTTCCCATACAAGAAATATATAGGTCGTCTACATAAAGGTATCCTTTGACATACGGTGGAAGCTGGTTTAAAATGTTATTAATCTTTATAATGAAAAGTGTGACCCTTAAAACACTGCCCTGTGGGACACCTTCTTCTTGGGTAAAAATATCAGAAAATTCATGCCCTAGTTTAACTTTAAACTGTCTCAAACGTAAAAAATTTTGAATAAAAACTGGCAAATTTCCTCGTAGATTAAAGTCGTGGAGATCTTTCAGGATGCCATATCTCCATGTGCGATCGTAGGCTTTTTCGATATCGAAAAAGATGGCCGCCGGCCGCCAAGTGTTTCCTCTGTAAAAAAGCAAAACTAATATCGTTTTCTAAACTTAAAATATTGTCTAAAGTTGATCTTCCCTTTCTAAAGTCACTTTGGAATTGACTAAGAATTTTGTTTGTTTCCAAAAAGTATATAAGTCGTCGGTTAATCATTTTTTCTAAGACTTTGCACAGACAGTTTGTTAAAGCTATTGGGCGATAGTTCAAAGGATTCGTGGGATCTTTATTGGGCTTTAAGAGAGGAATAATTATTGCCTGTTGCCAAGAATACGGAAAATATTGTTCCTTCCAAATACGATTAAAGAGACACAACAAGTTTTTCTGCGATTCGTAAGTTAGATGCTGGATCATTGCATAGCTGATGTTATCTGGGCCAGGAGAAGATTTATGAACATATGATAAAGCAAACTGAAGTTCTTGAATTGTAAGGTAAATCAGATTGAGACTCAAAATTCAATTTTTTCTTCTCAGAAAGTTCTTAAAATTTAAAAAATGTGGATTATAATTTTTACTGCAGGATGTATTTTCTAAAGTAGAAGCTATTGTATTTGCTATGTATTTTAAATTTGATATAATCTGATTATTAACATTTAATATTGAGACAGTATTAGAAGAAGGAGTGCCTATAGCTTTTTTACTTTTTGCCAAAAAGCTTGAAATAGGAACTTTTAAGGCTGAAACAAATTTTTGCCACGACATTCTACGACTATATCGTTGAATACGTCGAGACTCTGCTTTGGCTCTTTTGTATGCAATTAAATTTTCGGTTATGGGATATCTTCGAAAGTTGTTCCATGCTTTCCTCTGTTTCTTACGGGCTTGTTGACAGTCACTATTCCACAATGGTTAACTTTGCTTCTTCCGAGTGCATTTAGTCTGTGGGATAGACGCATTTGCAGCATGGATTATAGTTTGGGTAATTAAGTCTAATGCTTGATCAATCGAATAATTTTTTACCAAAATTTTACTTATTTTTGAAAGAACGGAGAACGTATTCCAGTCAGCTGCTGTGAATATATATCTAGATGGTTGATAATAATTATGATGGTTATGTCTATTATCAGTTATAATCAGAGGAAAATGGTCACTGTTGTGGAGATACTTGTCTCGAGTCAGATTAAGAAACGGTAAGATGGATGGAGAACGAATGGCAAGGTCGATTGCATGGAAGAATTTGTAGGCTGGTGGAAATAGGTTAGTTTCTCTGTATTTAGAAGGCATAGATTGTGATCCTGTAAAAGCTTTTCAATCTGTAAACCTCTTGCATTGGTGTCAGAATTTCCCCAAACGAGGCTATCGTCATTAAAATCTCCGATGATAAGAAACGGAGAAGGAAGTTGTTGAATTAAAAAATTTAAATCGGTTTGATTGATGTATTCATTAGGAGGTAAATATAAATTACATATAGTTATCAAGGATTTTATATGTATTCGAACAGCAATACCCTGTAAATTTGTGTTTAAATTCAACGGAGTGGACGGGTGGTAGCTTACAACAAGCAGTGCGACTCCACCTGTAGCTCTATTATTTATATGATTTTTGCATGATGCAATGTAGTTTGAAACATGGATATTATCGCCCGGTTTCAAATGGGTCTCCTGTAAAGCGATACAAACTGGTGCATAGGTATTAATGAGATCTTTTAAGTCTGAAATCTTCTTTTTTAGGCCATGAAAATTACAGGAAAGAAAGTCTGCCATTAAAGGGGGTTAAAAGGAGGAAGACTGCTTTATAGTTTCTTAGAGGATACCGATTCGTTCGAGTCACTAAAGGACATTTCTTCGTTAGACAAGTGAACACTGAAGAGAGGATCACTGTCCGAACATTTGTCTTTAATTTTTTTCTGTTCTTTTAAGAAGTCTTCCTGTGTTAAGGAATGTTTTTTTGAAAACTTCGTTTGGGCTCTACGCTCTGTTAAAATTCTAGTACGTTTATCGGTTTTTGTTTCTTTAGCTTGTTTAATTTGGTCAGATTTTTTATTTGCTTTCTTAGTTTCAACTTTCTGCTTGGTGTTTGGTTTAGATTTCCCAGTTTCAATGGATGCGGAGGTATTTTTGAGTAGGGAATTCTTAGCTATAGGTTTTAATTTAGATACTGGGGGGGGGGATTATTTTTGTAATGCTTTCGTCAGTAAGTGTACTTGAGGAAGTTACTGATTTCACTGCATTGCTATAAGAAAGTGGTCTTTGTTCAGGTGTTAACAGCTTTTTCGCTTCAAAGTATGATATGTTTTTCTTTATTTTAAGTTCTTGGATCTTCTTTTCTAATTTCCATTCTGGACAGTCTCGCGAGTCAGACTGATGTGGTTGTTTACAATTTACACATTGCGGGTCTGCAGTGCAATCATTAGCGTGATGGCCAGCAGTTGCACATCTAGAACAGGTCTGTGTCCCTCTACAAGCCATCTTGGAATGACCGAAACGTTGGCAGTTATAGCACCCTATAGGATCAGGTATATAAGGGCGTACTTTGCAGTTTAAGTAGCCTGCTTTAATGCTGGATGGTAATTTTGTTGTATTAAAAATTAAGATAATACTATTAGTGACAACCGGAGCATTTGCTTTTTTCATAAAAATGCGTTTCACTACAATTACACTTTGGCTGGCAAGGCCATCAAGAATTTCACTTTCAGGGGAATTCAAGAGTTTCATTTCAGATATAACACCACGACAGGAATTAAGTGTCCGGTGAAGTGTTACAGAAACGGAATGATTTTAAAATGATTTGGCTTGCAAAAAGGATTTAGTTTGAAGAGCAGAAGTTGTTTCAATCAATAAGTCGCCCGCCTGACCGAAGTTTCTTGACTGACTTTGTACTACCACCAATACCTTTCAAAGCTTTTTCAACGGCAAAAGGAGATAATTCAGAAAGTTTTCCATCAGGAATGGAGAGAGTAATAAAACGAGCAGTTTCAGATAACGGTTCAGTGTCAGAAGTAAAAAAACTCATAAGAGTCAGAAAAAAGTTTGGGTCTCGACGGCACCGCCCACCACGGAGCTCAACAAGGGATGGCAGCCACCGGATCCAGACATTCCCAGCCTCGGCATGGTACTATCCGGAATCTATACGCTGAGAGTCACCCCCGGGGACAGTGACCACCCTTAACGCCAAGCGCAAGCAGTGACCCCTTCGCTTGATCCCCTTGAGCATCCCAGTCATATGTCTAGGATACCGGCCGATTGATACACCGGGGACCGAAATGTACCACCCGTCTAATGGGTCGTCACGCACGGCAAACACGTGGGGGTATTTGCTGTCCATGAGAAGCAGGAAGCAAACAGAGTGGTGACAGCTTCTCGTGGAGAGCTCCCTCGACTACCCTCGAGGGAAAGAAAAAAAAAAGGTGACAGCAGAAGGCACAGAGGAGAGTAAACCTAAAGGGAGTAAAGATCCCTGGGAACCTCGGGATTGGGACACCCGTACTCACCTATAGTAGATGAGCCCCTGAGGGGTTGTTTCATGAAGGAATGTCAGCTCAGGTGTCGCCCCCATCATCTGACTGTAGATCAGAATTACGTGATCTGTTCTAAAATAGTCTTCGTGTTGCTTCAAAATGGGATGTTAATACAAATAAAGAAATAGGCTTGGAAAACCTTATCTTCCTGAAAGGTTTTTAGAGAAATTAGCTCCTTATTTGTGTTAGGTTAAAGGAAAAACCAGAAACATTTTTAGCAATAAACTAGACAGCAGAAAACAACTCTCTGATTAAGCACATATTGTCTTTCTGTTTTTCAAACAATTCTAGATGGATGCATTACCACATATGACAAAATCCGTAATCTCGTTCTATTGGATATCTTTTTAAACCATTAACACTAAACCTACCGGCATTTCACCGATACATTGGAATTGCCATTGGAAGCGGGTCAAATGACCCGCTCGTGGTAGCTTTAGTGTTAAGCTCACTAATTTCGTTATTACTAATTCTCATTATGGTGCTAATTTTTTTTTCCTTTATGGATAGTGAATGCCTGCGCTATTCTTTCTGAATAAAAACTGGTTCATTTATATCCACACTACGTCATTAGTTTCTTTTCTTTCAAATAGCTAAACGATGCGATTATCCTGTCAAATGTTTCTTTCATTTTTACTACTTAATGAAGAAAAGGACGATGATGAGGAAAACTGATAATGAATGAGCATTCATAACTCTTTCATGGAAGTCCTTACTTTCGATTGACGTCAAAAAGGTAAAGCACATTTCCTTTTATTCTTCCCATTTGGATGGGACATTAAGATTTTGTTCATCCCTTAATCTAAAAGCTCAGTCATTAATGTGACATCTATAACCATAATTTTTCCCACTAAATCAAGTATATTCCCATCAGGGATGTAAATATTTTGTTGATAAGCTAGATCTGAGAGCATGTTTTATTTAACTAATTTTACTGTAGAATTATTCATTAATATCAAAGCTACCCCAACCAAATGACAGTTCTCCAGTGGTTCGATGTTCTGATGAAATAATTGTGCAATCTGTATTAATAATTAGAAAATCTGCTGGGTGAAATTTCAGGTATCCTCTGATAACTGGGAAAAGGGGAAAAATTGCACAAAAAATAAAGATGAATAAATTAAAATAGATTTTTTAATTGCGAAACAAAATACTTACCATAGTGCTGATAGACACTTGAGTCATTAGGTGCAATATTTTTAGCTTTTAGAAACCATTGTTCTGCTTCCTCAAGACGTCCCTGTAAAGAGAGAAGATATATGTTTTATTCCGTTGCCCCAAAGTTTTTCAAATGCATTTACATAAGTCTCAATATTTTTAGAATAGTCATCGTATCTCTTCGAAGAAACACGAGGGTTATTTGAGGATGGGCCTCGTACTTTATGAACTGAGATCAGATAAAGAGAATGGCCATTAAGATGGCACTCATTACATACATCCGTACCATATTAGCATTTGTCTATGGACATCAGATTAGGCTTACACAAGGCCAACAAGTATTATTCTAGGCCACAGAAGCTCAGAATTAATATTATCTCAGTTTCTGAGATGCATAATATTCGAGTTGATATGTTAAGAATTATTCTTTTTCTGGAAGAGGGCGCTGCGCCGCCTCCCATATAAACGCGAATTTTAGAAATGTATTTGAGTATGTGTGCGTGCGTCAGTGATGATTCAATAAAACTTTTAGCGGAACTGCTGCTAGTTGTTGGGGGGTGAGTTTTGTATAACTTAATTGCAAACATTTATTTTGGTCTCAGCAGTGGGGTGTTTTTTCGGCTGTTTGCATTTGAGTTTTGAGCTTGTCGTTGTATAATTTGTTGTTTTAGTTTGTGAATTTTAATTGTGTTTTTTTAGAGGTTTTACTTGTCAAATTTATGTGATGATATTTTGAGTGTCTTGTTGTCGGGTAGATTTTAGCGATTTTATTGATAATATTTTTGTGCAATAAGTGTAGAAAATGTCGTTTGGTAATTTGAGGAAGGACGAGTTGAGGTTAGTTGCGGAGGAGATTGGTTTGGTTGTTACGGAGGACCTAAAATTAATTGATTTGAAATAATTAATAGAAGCGAAGTATTTAAGAAAGAACCAGATTTTGTATAGGGTGTAGCTGATAATATAATCGAGGATAAAAATTTAAAGAAAGAAATGGAAAATGAGGTAAGGAGGTTGGAAATAGAACGGGTAAAATTGGCATAATTAGAAAGACAGTTGGCGTTGGAAAATGGGTTGAATGGTTTAGGCCAAGGTATCAAAACGTTGACCATTCCCGTACCAACTAGAGCAGAATCCTTTAAATTTCACTTCCAGTCGTTTGAAAAAGCGTATAAAACCAAACACATGCCAGACGATTTGGAAGTGGAGATTTTGTTAAATATTTTAGGAGAAATGATTTCAACTTGGTTGGTTGGTTGGTTGTTTGTTTTATTGGCACAAGAGCCAGTGTAGGCTATACTGCGCCAGACGTATGGTTGATAAAAGTTTTTTCTAATACAACCTAAAAAATAACTTTAATAGTAATAAAAGATGCATTAAAAGTCGACGTTAAAATTAAAACGAAACGGTGGAAAATTGAACAAATTAAAAATTATGAAGTTTAAATGGAATTATAAAAACCAATTGCCCTAATAAATTTAAAAAGGTTTTTGTGAGGATTCTCTCCTAACAGCGATGGCATGTCTAGTGCTGAGGAGTTAAAATACCGTAAACGATGAAAATTGAAATCAGGACATAAAATAAAAATATGACGAATCGTTAAAAGCACTTGGCATCTCGAACAGAGAGGAGCTCGATCACCAAATAGAAGATATTTGTGAGTTATACGAGTATGACCAATGCGGAGTCTAGTCAATTTGACATCGAGCTCACGCATTGGATGAGAGGACCAGGATGTAATTGCTGGTTTTATGCTACGCAATTTATTATTTATCTGCTGATTCCATGATTGTTGCCATAACGAATAAATATGTCTGGAATAAAGGTTCTTCGCGTCGGGGAAGGGTATTTCATGCTACATAAACAAAGTTGCTGTTTTAGCAGCGTTATCCGCCAGCTCATTTCCGATTATTCCTACATGACTTGGGACCCAACAGAATAATAATTCAAAGTCTCTATTCCTTAGAGTCCTCAAAAGATCCAAGATTTCCAAGGCAATGGGATGAAGTCGACTATGAAAATGGGAAAGAGTTTCTAGGGAACTCATGCTGTCAGTATAAACACAAAATTTGCGTTCTGAGCTTTGAGAAATTTTCTGTAAGGCATAGAAAATTGCTAATAATTCGGTAGACAAAACAGAGAGGCATGTATGTAGACTGTAGCCGAATGTTTGTGTTCCAAACACAATACCACACCCAACATGATCATCTGACCTAGAACCATCTGTAAAAATAGGCATATATGATGAAAATTGACAGCGATGAGAACCAAAGAGTTTTTTAAAAACCACAGGGGCCGTTGTAGACTTTTCGAACCCACAGAATGGGTTTAAGAAGGAAAACTCAGGAATATCCCAAGGTGGAAATGAAAATAAATCAAATGACTGAATACCCATATCACTAAGCACAGAATCAGCGAGAAGCAATTTTACTCGTTCACAAAAAGGAAGAATGTTAGATGGTCGGGCTGCGTAAAATCTCCGAAGCCGAGCGGAATGCATCATAGAAACTATGGGATGTTTTGGAACGGATAATGATCGGAGGTAATACTGGACATATATTTTTTGGCGCCTCAAATTTAGCGGCAGTTGGTGACATACATTGTAAAGACTTTCAACTGGTGAGGTTCGGAAAGCTCCTGAACAAATTCTCAGGGCGGTGTGGTGTATAGTATCTAGTTTACTCAAAACGGAGGACCGTGCAGAACCATATACCATACATCTATAATCAATACGGGATAAAATAACTGCTTCATAAATTCGAAGCAAAGATGTACGGTCTGCTCCCCAAGAGGTTTTAGAAAGTACTTTTAGAATGTTCATTGACCTGTCACACTTCTTCCGCAGATATAAAATATGCTGAAGGAAAGTGAGTTTACGATCAAACACTACTCCCAAAAACTTTATTGCACCAACCACAGGGATTGAGGTATCCTTAATATTAATTAAAGGGTCTAAATGAATTTCACGCTTCCGACAAAAATGAACGCATTTACTTTTTTCGGCGGAAATCGTATGTCCGTTCTCCTCACACCAGTCTATTATCTTATTAACTGCAACTTGCAGCTGGCGCTCTATTAGGTGCATATTGCAACCTTGACAGGAGATCTGAAGATCATCTACATACAGGTTGCCCTCGACAGATGGTGGTAAAATTTTAAGGATTTGATTAAAATGAATAATAAAGAGCGTTACACTAAGGACACTTCCTTGTGGAACCCCTTCAGCTTGAATAAAAGAATCTGAATAACAATCGCCAATCCGAACACGAAATTTTCGCAAAGATAAAAAGTTTTTTAAAAAAATAGGTAAATTTCCCTTAAAACCAAAATTAAAAAGAGTTTTAAGAATGCCAAAGCGCCAGGTACGGTCGTAAGCCTTTTCGACATCAAAGAAGATGGAAACCAGGTGGTTTCGGCTAACAAATGCGTTGCGTATTTGGGTCTCGAGTAGGACGATATTATCATATGTTGAGCGTCCTTTTCGAAAACCACTCTGCATTTGTGGAATGCATTCTTTCCTCTCAAGTTCAAAAACAAGACGGGCATTAACCATGCGCTCAAGCAACTTGCACAGACAACTTGTGAGCGCAATAGGTCTATAATGTAGAGGGTTAGACGAATCTTTCCCGGGTTTGAGGATTGGTATCACAATAGCTTCGTGCCATTGCGACGGGAACCTCTGTTCAATCCATATACGATTGAATAAACGCAGCAGATTAGTGAGAGAGGACGTAGATAAATGGCTAAGCATATTGTACGTAATTCCATCCGGTCCGGGACTAGTATCATGTACTTTAGATAAGGCCAATAGTAGTTCATGCATGCTAAAATCGGAATTGTAGGGAAGAGATCTTCGGGTGGAAAAACGTAAATTCTTCCGTTCCGCTCGATTCCTAGTCGCCACGAATGCGGGCTGGTATGAATCAGAAGCGGAAACTTGTGCAAAGGCTTCTGCGAGAGTATTGGCAACGTCTAAGGGAGAGGAGACCATTCCACGTCCTATCTTCAATACAGGGAAAGAAAAGTCTGTATAGATTCCGTTTGCAGCCTTCACCTTCTTCCAAAGTAATTTACTAGAAATAGAGGATGTAATTGATGATATGAAGTGAATCCATGATTCCCTCTGACACTGTCGGCGAATCCGCCGTGCATTGGCTCTGGCAAATTTAAAAGCTATAAGATTCTCTATTGAAGGGTACCTTCGAAAAATGTTCCATCTTTTCTTTTGTTCTTTGTTACTGTCACGGCAAGCCTCATTCCACCACGGGCGACGAAATTTTCGTAAATGTGGGGAACATTTTGGGATGGTGTTGTTAGCGGCACATATAATACAATCAATAACATTTTGTACTGCCTCCGTAATATCGTAAGTATTAACCATAGTCTCGGCAATTTCTGCCAGCTGAGTGAAAGTAGCCCAATCTGCCCGCTGGAATAGGAAACGTGGTGGATATAAGGCCGCACCACTTCTATCAGCCTGCGAGATTATTAAAGGGTAGTGATCACTGTTGTAAAGATCTTCACTAACAGCAAAGTTCAACAAAGGCAGTAAGTCGGGAGAGCATATGGCCAAGTCAATACTGTGGAAAGTACGTGTGGGTTCATGGAAGTACGTTTTTTCTTCATTATTGAGCAGACAGAGACAGTTATTGGTTATAAACTGTTCAATCTGTCGCCCACGAGAATTTGTACTATTCGAACCCCACATAGAACTATGAGCATTGAAATCCCCTATTATCAGTAAAGGTGACGGAAGCTGGTCGATTAAATTGTTAAGTGCCTGTTGGCTAATGACATCATGAGGTGGCAAATAGATGCAGCAGACTGTAACCAGTGTTCTGATATGAACTTGTACAGCCACAGCCTGTAGGGGTGTATGTAAATTTAACGGTGTGCTCGGGTATAGATTTGATGTCAAAATGCAGACACCTCCAGAATTGTGCACTCCGGTGCCTGCATCTTTCCGAATACAATTATAGCCTCGTAGTTTTAAGGGGATGTTGGGTGTCAAGAAGGTCTCTTGAACACCAAAACAAACTGGATGAAAGGTGTTGATAATGGTCTTCATGTCCTGAAGTTTGGACCGAATGCCGCGACAATTCCAAGAAAGGAAGGTACCCATCAAGAGAGATGTGTCACAGAATTATAAGGAGCAACAGTAGGAGTTGCAGAAACGTCGCAACTCATATCAAAATCATCCTCATCTTCCGATGGGTGCAGTTTAAGGTCGGGACCATTACGTTTACCGCTGAATATGGACGTCAAGTCCTTATGTGCTAAACCTTGTGCCGCTAGTCCCAAAACGACAGAATTTTTGCTAATTGATTTCTTAAGTTTTGCAGATAGATCTTTCTGTGTTTGGCCACGCTTTGCAAGTTTTAATTTTATTGACTTTTGAGATCTAGATTTGGTTTGGGGTTTTACTTGTTTGTCAGTGTCAGAAGCACTGTTTATGGATTGTTCTGTATCCGATTCAGAGGTTTTCTTTACTGCTTTGACAGATTTAACACAACTGGGACATGTACAATTTGCACAAAAAGATTTTTGAACAGCAGACGCATAGCTTACACCAGGCGTAGGCGTTTGTATTGAAAGTTTTCGCCTAGCCTCGGGATACGAGATGTTTTCCTTGATTTTAATTGTTGTTATTCTCTTTTCTAGAATCCAACGTTCACACGATCGAGAGAAGGATGTATGATTTCCCCCGCAGTTCACGCACTTTTCTTGTGCGGTGCACTGCTGGCTATCATGTTCTTTTCCTGCACAGCGGGTGCAAGTGAGGGTCCCGCGGCAGTTCGCCTTCGAGTGGCCAAAACGCTGGCAATTAAAACACCTCAGGGGATTAGGTATGTATGGTCTGACAGGTCGCTTTATATATCCCACATATATAAATTCAGGTAATTTTGGTGACTTAAAAGTCAAGATATGGTGTTTTGTCTCAATTATATTGCCGTCTCTCCGGATGGTAATACGGCGGACATCTGTGACACCTTGAGACTTCAATTCCTTTGTAATTAAGTCTACAGGAAGATTCAGTATTTCACCACAAGTTATGACACCCTTAGATATATTTAGCGAGTGGTGAGGGCTGACACTGACAGGTATTGTAGATAACGCCTTCAATTTTTGAATTTGCTGGGCCTGCTTTCGGGAATTTAACTCTACAAGCAAGTCACCAGAACGCATTTTGCGAATAGAGGTGATGTCACCAACGGTTGCAGCGATAGCCTTTTGCACTAAAAATGGTGATACGGTTTCAAACGTTTCATTATTTTCCGAAATACGTTTGATGACAAAAAACTTGTCAAAATGGTTATCAAAATTAACTTGGTGAGGAATAATGTGACGCCCACTAAAGGGACCTTTCTTGGGAGGAGCCATATGATATTGAAAAAAGATTCGGGCCCGACGGCACCGCCCACCACGGAGCCCAACAAGGGAAGGCAATTACCGGCTCTGGTCTTTTCCAGCCTCGGCATACACCTCAGTGCTAGCCGGAACCTATACGCTGGGAGTTACCCCCGGGGACAGTGACCACCCTTAACGCCAAGCCCAAGGAGTAACCCCTTCGCTTGATCCCTAGCAGCCTAGCCACTCAGGTGACTAGGTACCAGCCGATTGATACACCGGGGACCACAGTGCACCACCCGTCTGTCAAATGGGTTGCCACGCACGGCCAACACGTGGGGTTTTGGCTGTCCATGAGAAGCAAGAAGCAAACAGAGTGGCGACAGCTTCTCATGGAGAGCTCCCTCGCTTGCCGTCGAGGGAAAGAAAAAACAGTAGAAAGCAGAAGGCTTAGGGTAGAGTAAGCATAAAGGGAGTAAAGATCCCTGGGAACCTCGGGATTGGGACACCCGTACTCACCTAAAGAAGGTGAGCCCCTGAGGGGCGAGAAATGATTTCAAATTGAATGGTTTATGTAACTGAGGAAGACATTGCGATAAACTTAAAGGTATCGTTTTGAAGGAATTTCAGCCCAGCCCCAGGAATGTTTGGATCAATCTCGCCACTCGAAAAATTTCCCCAACCGAGAATTATGTGCAATTCGCATCTCGACTAAGTGCTAATTTCCAGTATTACTGCAGCTTGAGAGCAGTTGAGGATTTTAAATCGTTATGTCAATTGATAGTTTCTGATAAACTATATAGTGAACTTGATCACGAGTTAAGAAATAATGTAGCGGTAAAGCAGGGGGAGACATGGTTTAGACCTCAGGCTTTAGACTGTGAATGTGATATTTATTTGACTTCAAAGGGTAAACAAAAGGTAGTCTACGTCTACGAAGCCATATTCATTTGTTGGAGGTGGGAGAGGTGAAGTGTCTTTGGCTAATAAACACCGTAATTATAACCATAAAACTGAATCTAATGTGTATCTACCTAGTGCGAGAAATATGAAATGTAGATTTTGTAACACTGGGACCCATTTGTTATCTAATTGTATTGGGTTTAAAAGACTCAGTGAAGGATAAAGTAAGTTTTGTGAAGGGTAATAATTTATGCTTCAAATGTTTTTCTTCAGAATGTTGTGTGAGAACATGCAAATCGAGAAATTGTTTTTGTGGTGGTCCGCATCACAAGCTTATTCATCATAAAAGAGATGAAAATGAGATAAAAAGCATGCAGCCTGATACTGCAACAAGTACGCAGTGCAATTCATCTGTATCTAGTACAGGTCAACCTACAGTTCTTTTGCTTACATATAGTATTTATGCTAGGAATTCGGAATTAAATTTGAGTAAAATAAGAATTTTATGTGATAATGGTAGCAAAAGAAGTTGGCGTACGAGATCATTGGCTAATTGCTTAGAATTGAAATCGATTCGGTAATAAAGATCTTCTGTTTTTTTTTTTCCTTTGGCTCTGTCGAGCCTGTGGAAAGAACATATAACGTCGGAGTAATAACTCTCATCAGCTTATACGACCCTGATAAGCTAATTTCTGTAGAAGTACTAATAGTCTATACAGTCACTACTGCTCCTGTGGCTATTCCCAACGCAGATGTCCGGAAAGATATGCAGTCGCGAGACTTGTCTTGCTTTCACACGTGTCATCAAGACAAAATTTGAGATGTTGATTGGAGATGTCTTTGGGCGGATATTAGATGCATGTCACGATCAGAAATTAAACAAGTGACCTGTGTTCCTACTATTTTTGGGTTCGCATTACAGGGTACTCAAAGAGGAAGTAGTGGTCCTTGTTCAGCAAAGTTTTTAGTGTCTGCGTCAGATGTTCAGGTGCTATGGGACTTCGAAACGTTGGGCATCAGAGACAAAACTGAAATGAATGTAAGATAGGGAATTGTTATACAAATTTAATAGGGGCCTAGAATTTAAAGATGGAAGATATGCTGCCAAGTTATAGTGGAGGACTGATCCCAAAGAATAGGGGAACAGCTTTTGTCTGGCAAAAAGGCGATTCGACAAATAAGGGGTTCAATAAAAATGGATGGATAGCTAGTGCTTATCGGGATCAGGAAACTAATGGAATAATTGAAGAATGTGGTAGGTATAAGAATGAATATTTTATGCCTCATAGAGCAGTGGTCAGAGCGGATAAGGATACGAATAAATTTCGCGTGGTTTTCAATTGTGGTTCCAAATCTGGACAAAACTTGTCACTTAACGATTGTTTAGAGGCGGGTCCGAATTTGAATCCTAGCATTCTTGAGGTAATAATAAAATTCAGGAGATTTAAGGTTGTATTTCACGGGCACATGGAAAAGGCATTTTTAATGATAGGAATGGCTCCTGAAGATCGTAATTTTATGAAATTTCTTTGTAATGGAGATAGCGATCATGTGGACTATAAGATTATGCATATGACCGATGAAAAACTTCTCCGTTTATTTTGAGTCCTGTAATTTAACATCGCATTTCAAAATTCGAAGCCGAAAGACCCGATTCAGTTTCAATGCTAAATTCTGGTTTGTATGTAGATGATTTGTATTTTGTTGCGGATAGTGTGATGGAAGCGTTTGAGTTATCATCAGATGCTATGACAAATTTGAGAAGTGGTGGGTTTAAGTTGAGAAAATGAAGGTCCAACAATAGTGACTTGAGAGCTTTGTGGGTCAAAAACGGATTTTGCGAGAGTGAAGAAGGCGTTGAGTTTAAAGTGCTGGTGCTAAATTGGAACACCGACAAAAATGTTTTGTCGTTTGAAGTGAAAGGGGTAGTGGATAGTTTGAGTGGTTTGGACAATACCAAACGTTGTGTTCTACAGACTGCAGCGAGAATTTTCGATCCAGTGGGATTGATTGCACCTTTTGTAGTAAGAATTACGTGTTGATTACAAGAGATCTGGGGAAGAGGTGTGAACTGGGTGATGATTCACCAGAGGATTTACGACTTAAATGGATTACATGGTGTAACGAAATTAGGACGTTGAAGGAAATGGTTATTCTTGGGAATTGTTTATAGGATTGTGGGAAAGGATTGGCAGAAATTCATATATTTTGAGATGCATCGCTCAGGACCTAAGGGGCAACATCCTATATAAGGTATATCGATAGTGTCCTGTAAAACGTAGTGTCCTGTTTGATGTCAAAAAGAAGAGTAGCTCCACTTAAAACATTAACTTTACCTAGGTTGGAATTGATGGTTGTTTTGATACGGCTGTGACTTGCGAAATTTCTAGAAGGTGTTTATTACAAAATTGTTGGGAAATTCATGCGTTGGACATATTCTCAGATAGTGTTGTATTGGATTAGAGGAAATGCCAAGAGCTGGAAGCAGTTTGTGGCGAATCGTGCTGCAGAGGTGCATGGAAATTCGAATCCGAAGGATTGGTTTTATTGTCCATCGGCAGATAACCCAGCACATTTGTACACTAGAGGAGTTTCTGGTGAAAATTTGATATCCAGTCAAAATTGGTGGTATGGGCCCAACTGGTTGTTTCAGAATTGTAATTATTGGCCGAATGGTCAGTCAAGCACAAGCAGGATGTAGGCAATTCAAATATATCGAGGGAGCAAATGGCTGATTCGGTTGTTTTGTAGTTGAGATGGAAGTTATCGAGGAGCTAGCTTTGGAATAAAATTTCAGTTTGGAGTAGATTGCAAAGTGGGGTTGCTTGGTGTTTGCGATTCGTGGGAAATAATAGAGGAAATAGGGTTTCGACACCGTATTTGGAATGTTTGGAGTATCATGATAGGATTATACATTTGGTTCAGAGGGTTGCATTTTCGAGCAAAATTTCAATACTAGAGAAAGGAAATGTATTGAGTGCAGGTAAATCGATTCAGCTTAATCCATTTTTGGTAAGTAAATAACTTCTCAGGATTGGGGGAAGAATTGGAAACTCATGTTTGCCAGAGAGCATCCTTTGATATTGCCAAAAGAGTATCCAGTAACAACTATGATTATAAGACTGTACCATTTAAACTATCGTCATGCGGGAGTTCAATCAGTTCATTCTGCAATTAGACAGGTCTATTGGATTTTGGAAGCCAGATCATCAATAAGAAAAATCGTAAGAAACTGTGTCATTCGTGCGTGGTTTCGTGCAGAATTCTCAAGGCAAATAATAGCCGATTTACCTTCGTCCCGTGTCATACCAGGTAGAGCGTTCCTGAGAGCCGGTACAGATTTTTGTGGACCATTTCTGATCACTCCTCGTCTTGGAAGAGGTTTGAGACCTGTGAAGATGTGCGACTGCGTCTTCGTTTGTTTCATCACGAAGACGGTTACCCTGGAGTTCGTCAGTGACCTGAGTACTGATGCGTTTCGTTGGAAGCAGAGGGAAACTCGCCGATATATTCAGCGATTGTGGTACCAATTTCATCAGAGCTAAACATAAACTGTGGAATTCGGGTGCGATTGATCGGTATTTGGCCAACGAAGGTGTTATCTTGAGACAAATGTTCCATCAACCCCTCATTTCAGTGGACTCTTTGAGACGTCTGTGAAATCAATGTGAATCAATTCCTGACTAGTCAAATCCTAACTAATGAAGAGTTTTCAACCATTCTAGTGGAAACCGAGGCAGTATTAAACTCCAGATCATTGGTTGCTGCGTCGGATGATTCAGATGATTTTTCAGTGATTACGCCTGGACATTTCCTTGTAGGATCAGAATTACAGAAAATCTCGGAGCCTGATCTGATGGATCAAAAGATCTTGATTCGCGATAGATTGAAATTGATAAATCAGATTTCAGTCCTTTTGGAGATCCTTTTCCATAGATTATTTAACCCAGCTGCAAGTGAGAAACAAGTGGAAAACTCCTTGTGCAAATTTAAAGGTCAACGATTTGGTGTTGATAAGAGACGACAATCTACCTCCAATCAAGTGGGAAAAGGGCAAGAGTTTTGGAGGGAACTGATAACTACCTCATAGCAGTTAATCTAAAAACTGCAAATAGAGTTAAAAAGACCCATTCATAAACTCGTCAAACTTCCTATTGACATTACTTAATTATTGTGTATTTTAAAATATTTTAATGTATGTTCAATTCATTTTAGTAATTTATTTAATTATAAGTGTTCTCACCTTCTGATGACATTCGTCATTGAGGGCCAGTGTTAAAAATTATTTTTTATGAAAGAGGGCGCTGCACCGCCTCCCATATAAACGCGAATTTTAGAAATGTATTTTAGTATGTGTGTGCGCGTCAGTGATGATTCAATATAACCTTTAACAGAAATGCTGTTTCCTGTTCTTTCCTCGATAGTTGTTGGGATGAGTTTTGGTTTCGTATAACTTAATTGCAAACAGATAAGTAATTCAGTTTCTTTTCTTAAATGTATTTAAAACACATATTGCATTAAGTGCAAAATTATATGAAGTAAAAATTTAAAGGGATTTCAGTTCAAGTAATTTTTTATTTTAATCCAACTCTCATAAGTGCGCATGTCCATTCTTCTGAAGTCAATTTTAGCAAAATTTTATATCCTACAAGTTTAATTTAATTTAGTAGATAAATCAACAATTTTTTTCAAAACACGCAACAGCTTTTTAATGTTACGGATCTCGTAATTTTGAACCGTTTTCAGAATATATTTAGAAAAACTTTTCCGGCTCCAGAGTCGCAAAAAAAAATCTATACAGAGACAAGTGTTGTTATGTGTTGCCGTGTTCAACCCCACATTTATGAGAAGATGTTCGATATTTGGCAGATGCAACTAAACACAAGACCCCCTACACAGGACAGCTCCTACATTGAATGAAGACATCAATCAAAGTAGTGATCATTCGATTGTCTGACCCCAGACCATCTTGGATCTCAAATGACATCACAATAACCAAATAAACATAACTATATATATTAATTCGCATTTAATTGTACCTTGTCTTTATTCGGTGACTTGCAAGTTCGTTTCCAAATTGCAAAATATATCGAGGGATTCTAAAATCTATGTGCGCCGTTTTTTTCTTCGCATTCTAATGATTTGACTCCATTTTATTGAAAGGGATAAAGCCAGTAATTTGGAAAAAAATTGTCTTTTTTAATTATGAAAAATCGAAACATCGAATTTTATTTTATCTTCCAGGAACACTTCAAATATAGGGATGAGAAGTCAACAAATTAATAAGAGGGTCCATGCTTCCCTAAAGGTTGGACAATTTTTCATCGCCGATGTTGGTTCATACCTCCAACGGGATAGACTGGTGAGTGTGGTGATTAAGGTTATTTTTTTATTGACTTTAGTACCAATGTAGTATTTTGTTTATGTACACCGGAGAGATGAGTGGGACGATTAGTTACGTCTATACCTCAAATGCATTTCCTGCAGACTAGAGACTTCACATATGGGGATGAAAAGTTAGCGGTATGGTAAAGAGCTTGCTTCTTTGGAGGGCTTAATAATAATGTGGGCTGTACCTTTGTGTAGGGTATAGCTGGATGCCTCACTCCATAGTGGGAGATATAATGCGTTCATCACAGTGTCCGTTTTAATTTTAGTGTGATGTCAGTCCTTCCTGTTCTTTCTTGCTACACTATAACTCAAGTAAAATTGTACGAAAGCTGTTTTCTTTATAAACTTCGATGAACCATAAAATAGACAAAGGTGAAAAATTTCTTTAGTTCTCTACTTAAGTTGCATACAAACGTGGTTACATTTCGACAGTCATTGTAAGAAGTGGGGTATTTGTCGTAACGGTGGATCAGGTTTCTGATCACTTCTTCCCCTAAGGGGCTCACCTACTCTAGGTTATTACAGGTGTCCCAATCCCGAGGCTCCCAGGGATCTTTACTCCCTTTATGTTTACTCTCGACTGCGTATTCTGCTGTCTCCTGTTTCCTTCTTTCCCTCGAGGGTACGCTCTCCATGAGAAGCTGTCGCCACTCTGTTTGCTTCATGCTTCTCATGTACAGCAAATACCCCCACGTGTTGGCCGTGCGTGGCAACCCATTAGACGGGTGGTGCACTGTGGTCCCCAGTGTATCAATCGGCCGGCAGCTATCAATCCGAGTTGTTAGTCTGCTAGGGATCAAGTGAAGAGGTCTTCCTTGGGCTTAGCGTTAAAGGTGGTCACTGCCCCCGGGGGTGACTCCCAGCGTATAGGTACCAGTTAGCATTATGGTAAGTGGTGAGGTTAGGTACATCTAGAGCCAGTTACTGCCATCCCTAGTAGATTTCCGTGGTGGGCGATGCCACTGGGCCTGAATCTCCATAAATATCATACCCCTCAGGGGCTCACCTTCTTTAGGTGAGTACGGGTGTCCCAATCCCGAGGTACCCAGGGATCTTTACTCCCTTTATGTTTACTCTCTACTGCGCCTTCTGCTTTCTGCTGTTTTTTCCTTCCCTTGACGGCAGGCGAGGGAGTTCTCCATGAGAAGCTGTCGCCGCTCTGTTTGCTTCCTGCTTCTCATGTACAGCAAATACCCCCACGTGTTTGCCGTGCGTGGCGACCCATTAGACGGGTGGTGCACTGTGGTCCCCGGTGTATCAATCGGCCGGTAGCTATCAACCTAAGTTGTTAGTCTGCTAGGGATCAAGCGAAGGGGTTACTCCTTGGGCTTGGCGTTAAGGGTGGTCACTGTCCCCGGGGGTAACTCCCAGCGTATAGGTTCCGGCTAGCACTAAGGTGTATGCCGAGGCTGGAAAAGACCAGAGCCGGTAATTGCCTTCCCTTGTTGGGCTCCATGGTGGGCGGTGCCGTCGGGCCCGAATCACCATCAATATCGTATGGGCTCCTCTCGCAAATCTCCCTTCAGTGGGCATCATCCTGAAATGAAAACCTTCAATCATAATTTTGATTCATTTTTTATTATTAAACGTGTATCACATGAAAAAGAATCCTTCAATTCGGTCTCGCCATTTCTAGTTCAGAAAGCAATTGCAGCTACAGTCGGTGACGTTTCATCCATCCGAAAACTACGCTCTGGTGATTTGCTGGTTCAGGTCTGTTCTAAGAAGCAAGCACAGCAAATCATCAAATTAAAAGCTTTAGCTACCATACCTATAACAGTCGGTCCACATAATTCTCTAAATTACTCTAAAGGGGTAATAACATGCGGGGAACTGTTTAATGTTCCTTTAGACGAAATAACAAAAGAATTGAAATCCCAAGCAGTTACAAACGTACGCCAAATAACTATCAGGCGGGATGGGCAACTCATCCCCACAAAACATTACATCCTGACATTCCATAACCCTCAATTACCCGAATATATATACGCTGGATACATTAAATTACCGGTTAGACTGTATATCCCTAATCCTTTAAGGTGTTTTCAATGCCAACGTTTTGGCCATTCTAAGGCCAACTGCCGCGGGACTCTTACTTGCGCCCGCTGTGCAGAAAAGGGCCATGATAGCCAGCAGTGTTCGGCACCAGAAAAGTGTGTCAACTGCAATGGCAACCACACATCATTCTCTCGATCATGTGAACACTGGCAAATGGAGAAAAAAATAACCACAACTAAAATAAAAGAAAACATTCCTTACCCCGAAGCCAGAAAGAAAATTCTAGCTCAAACACCAAAACCTGGTCTCAGCTATGCTTCCGCCACTCAAAAATCCTTTTGCAAAAATTGCTCATGTTCAGATTGCTTAAAACTCACTCCTAATTCAAAAGTTCCTGATAAGGCATCTGAATCTGATACAGAAAATTCTTCAACCTGTCCCTCCGAACCTGTCAAACAAAAAACACCAAAACAAAAAGCAACATCTAACAAATCTTTAAAGCTAAAGCTTTCCAAACGTGGCCTTGCTCAAAAAGATTTATCATCCAAATTTAAAAAATCCATTTTACAGAATTCGGTTGCTCTGGGACTTTCGAACCAGGGCATAGTACACAGGGACTTAGCTTCCATTTTTAGCGGCAAGCCGAAAACTCATGATCTTATTTCCCTTCACCCATCAGACGAAGAGGATGATTTGAAAATGAGTTGCGATATTTCGCAACATTCTAACACAGCTTCTAGTTTCTCTTCCATTACAAATCTTTCTTAATGGGTACCTTCCTTTCTTGGAATTGTCGCGGCCTTCGGTCCAATCTCTCTGACATTAAGACAATTCTCAACAAATTTCATCCTGTCTGTTTCTGCGTTCAAGAAACATTCTTAACTGCCAACATTCCCATTAAATTACGCGGCTACAACTGTGTTCGAAAAGATGCAGACACAGGCACTCACAGTTCTGGGGGTGTCTGTATCCTCACATCTAATCTTTATCCGAGCACACCACTCACTTTACATACGCCTTTGCAGGCTGTGGCTGTGCAAGTTCACACACGAATGTTAGTCACAGTCTGCTGTATCTATCTGCCGCCTCATGATGTCATTTGTCAACAAGATCTTGACAACTTACTGGACCAACTTCCAAAACCTTTCATTATACTCGGCGATTTCAATGGACATAGTAGCTTGTGGGGTTCGGACAATACAAATTCTCGTGGGCGACAGATCGAACAGTTTATTAATAATAACTGTCTCTGTCTGCTCAACAACGATGAGAAAACGCATTTTCATGAACCCACACGTACCTTCCATAGTGTCGATCTGGCCCTTTGTTCTCCTGAAATACTACCTTTGTTGAATTTGACAGTTGGAGAGGATTTGCACAATAGCGATCACTTTCCCTTAATAATCTCCCATGCTGACAATAGCGGTGCGACTCCTTGTCCTCCGCGTTTTCTGTTCCAGCGGGCAGATTGGAATTTATTCGCACAACTTGCCGATATCACTGAGACCATGGTCAACACTACAGATATAACGGAAGCAGTACAATATGTCGTTGACACAATTATAAATGCCGCTAATAATACCATTCCAAAGAGTTCTCCACGCCTCCGAAAATTTCGCAGGCCGTGGTGGAATGAGGCTTGTCGCGACAGTCGAAGGAGGGAAAAGAAATTGTGGAACAATTTTAGAAGATGTCCAACGACTGAAAATCTTATCGCGTTTAAACGTGCCAAGGCCATTGCTCGTCGTATTCGTCGACGTAGCCAGAGAGAATCCTGGATTAATTTTGTGTCTTCTATTACGTCCTCTACATCCACTAAGCAATTGTGGGACAAAGTCAAGGCTGCTAATGGAATTTATCAGGAATTTCGCTTTCCTATTTTAAAAATAGGAAATATTAAATATACTGCTCCATTAGACATAGCCAATAGTCTTGGACAAGCATTTGAAGAAATTTCCTCATCTAATTCTTATAGCTCTAATTTTATGCCGACTAAGCGTCGCATGGAACAAACGCATTTGCAATTTAATACTCATAAAAGTTTTCCTTATAATTGCGAGTTTAAGATGCATGAGTTAAAATCCGCTTTGTCTCGAGCACATGACACCAGTCCTGGGCCAGATGGAATCACATACAACATGCTTCGTCACTTGAATACCACTTCCCTTTCCAATCTGTTGAATTTATTTAACAGAATTTGGATTGAGCAGAAGTATCCTTCTCAATGGTATGAAGCGATTGTGATTCCTATACTAAAACCAGATAAAGATTCATCAAACCCTCTGAACTACAGGCCAATAGCCTTGACTAGCTGCTTGTGCAAAACCTTAGAGCGCATGGTCAATGGCCGTCTCGTATATGAATTGGAGAAACAAGGCCTCATCCCTCCATTGCAGAGCGGTTTCCGTAGAGGACGATCAACATTTGATAATATGATCCTCCTGGAAACCCATATTCGTAATGCTTTTGTTCGGAGGAATCACTTTGTGTCTGTTTTCTTCGATGTTGAAAAGGCATACGATAGAGCATGGCGCTATGGCATTCTCTCTACACTTTTTAATCTTGGTTTCAGAGGAAACATGCCCATATATTTAAAGAACTTTTTATCTCGCCGAATTTTTCGAGTTCGCATGGGAAATTTTTATTCTAGTTATTTTAATCAATCTGAGGGCGTTCCACAGGGCAGCGTCCTCAGTGTTACACTTTTTATCGTTCATTTTAGTCAGGTTCTTAACCATTTGTCCCCTTCTGTTCATGGAAGTCTCTATGTTGACGATTTACAGATCTCCTGCGAAGGAAGCAACATGCCTTTAATAGAACGACAGCTTCAGAATGCAATTAATAAGCTACTAGTTTGGTGCGATAATAATGGATACACTATTTCTCCTGAAAAGAGTCGGTGTGTCCACTTTTGTAGAAAACGGGGCATTCATTTAGATCCAAATGTTCATGTTCGCAATATCCCTATTCCAGTAGTACCTGAAATACGTTTCCTAGGAGTCATTTTCGATCGAAAACTGACCTTTCTCCCTCATACTTTATTTTTACGGAAAAAATGTGAAAAATCATTGAATATCCTAAAAGTGCTCTCCAGAACCTCTTGGGGAGCAGATAGAACCTCTCTTCTCCGTATCTACGAGGCAATCATACTTTCCCGTCTCGATTATGGATGCATGGTATATGGTTCCGCTCGCTTATCTGTTTTACGACGATTGGATACCATCCACCATTCTGCCTTGCGAATATGTTCAGGAGCTTTTCGTACTTCACCCACAGAAAGCCTTTATAATATATGTCACCAGCTACCGTTGCATCTAAGGCGTAAAAAAGTATCATCCTTGTATCTTTTAAGAGTGTTATCTGTCCCGAATCATCCCATAAGTCAAATGAAACTTCCAGTTAGTCTTCGCAGACTCTATGCTGCTCGCACCTCTCACATTCTTCCTTTCGTCGAGAGAGTCAAAGAATTTCTGCAAGAGTCGGAACTTGATAATGTTCTTATTAAGTCTGTCGATTTGTGGTCCTTTCCACCTTGGGATATACCACAAATTTCGTTTATGAATCCCTTTGTTGGATTTGATAAATCCACAACAGCGCCAGTAGTTTTCAAACAGCTATTTCGTTATCATCGTTGTAAATATTCAGATTTCACACCAATTTTTACAGATGGCTCGAAGTCGGATGGATTTGTTGGTTGTGGCATTATTATTCCATCCAAGACGCTGAGCTATCGTTTACATAATTTTTGTTCTGTATTTACTGCTGAGTTGTTGGCAATTTTTTGTGCACTTCAGGAGATTTCATCTGCCAATGAACGCAATTTTATTATATACACAGATAGCATGAGTGCTTTGGAAGCACTATGCCACTATGACAATCGATTGCATTCATTTGCCTTGGAAATACTGACTACTCTGCAGTTTCTCAAGAGTAAGGGATTTAATATAATTTTTAGCTTTGTTCCAAGTCATGTGGGAATATATGGCAATGAAGCGGCTGATTATGCCGCAAAAACTGCTTCTTCACCTTTATCACAAGAATTACCATATGGTGATGCGAAGAAAACATTTCTTAGACATCTTTTTTCTACTTGGCAAAGGAACTGGGATCTGCATATCCATAATAAATTGTATTCTATCAAACCTTCCATTGGATTGTGGTCTTCTCTTCCTATACGAGAGATCGACGTCAAATTGACTCGCCTCCGTATAGGACACACGCGTTTCACTCATAAGCACCTTATTTTTGGAGACAGCGCACCCGTATGTCCCACTTGTCATACCAATTTTACTGTGAAACATATTTTGATCGAATGTCCTTCTTTTAATTCACATCGTCAGAACTTTTTTAATTGCTCATCTATTACCTTGCGTGACTTGATGGATGAAATACACCATCCAAACCTTTTTAATTTTTTGAAAGCCATTTGTTTTTTTCAGTATATTTGATAATTCTGTCTTTTTTATTTTTTTGCTTGCATTGCAAATTTTTAAACAATTCTGCCAATATTACCATGTTTTTTTAGCGCACATTTTAGAAACTACTGTTTACCTTTTAGCATTTGATGTCTTGGATTTAAATTTTTGACCATATGCATGGCGCAGTTTAGCCAATTATGGCTCTTGCGCCAAAAAATCCTCAAAATACCAAATACCAAAATACCCCGGTGTATCAATCGGCCGGTATTCTAATCGTTTGGTTAGTCTGCTAGGGATCAAGCGAAAGGGTCATCATCTGGGGCTTGGCGTTAAGGGTGGTCAACGTTCCTGGAGATGACCCTGAGCGTATAGACTCCGGCTAGCAACAAGGTAAGTGCTGAGGCTGGGAGTGTCCAGAGCCAGTTACTGCTTTCCCTTTTTGGGCTCGGTGGTGGGCGGTACCGTCGGAATCCGAATTGTCTCTTCCTTTTGCATGGCTCGCTCCAAAAAGTCTCCCTTCAGTGGGCATCATAGAGAAATCAATTTTTGTTATGTCCAAACTTATGACAAATTCTTTGTAATAAAGCGTGTGTCTGAAAAAAATGAATCTTTTAACTCTGTTTCGCCATTTTTAGTACAAAAAGCCGTTACAGTAACTGTTGGTGAAGTTTCTTGCATCCGTAAAATGCGTTCTGGGGACTTGCTTGTTGAAGTTAGTTCCAAAAAGCAAGCCCAACAATTAGTCAAATTAAAAGCTTTAGCGACAATACCTGTAAATGTCGGTTCTCATAAAACTTTAAATTTCTCCAAAGGTGTTATTACCTGAGGGGAAATATTCAATCTATCAGTTGAAGAAATATCCCATGAGTTGAAAGGGCAGGGAGTGACACATGTACGCCAGATTTCTATTCGGCGGGATGGACAGCTCCTTCCCACTAAATATTATATTCTCACATTTCATAGCTCGAATTTGCCTGAATTTATATTTGCTGGCTATATCAAACTGCCGGTAAGACAGTATATTCCAAACCCACTAAGGTGCTTCCAGTGCCAGCGCTTTGGTCACACGAAAGCAAATTGCCGCGAGACACCCACTTGTGCCCGCTGTGCTGAGAAAGGCCACAACAGTATGCAATGCAAAGTAGAAGAAAGCTGCGTGAACTGTGGAGGTGGTCATGCATCCTTTTCCCGGCTATGCGAGCGCTGGAAACTAGAGAAACAGATAACCACAGTAAAAATAAAAGAAAACCTATCTTACCCAGAGGCTAGGAAAAAAATTCTTTCTCAAACACCCACACCAGGATTAAGTTATGCATCCGCTGTTAAAAGTTCTTTTTGTGCAAATTGCTCTTGCTCCAACTGCGTTAAAATTAACAATCAAAGTAAAGCATCAGAAAAATCCTCAGATACTGACACCGAGCCTACAATAAAAAATACTATTGAAAATGTTAAATCTGTACGAACTAAACTGAAATCAAAAGCTGAAAAATAGCTAAAACTAAAAATCGCAAAACGTGGTCCTTCACCGAGGAAGCTAACTTCCCGGTTAAAAATGGCTAATTTTCAGAATTCAGTCGCTCTGGGACTTGCGACGCAAGGCATAGTCCATAAAGACTTAAAGTCAATTTTTGGTGACGTGTCTAAAAGTCCCGAACTCATCTCACTCCATCCGTCTGAGCAGGAGGAAGAGGATGAAGATTTGGAAATGAGTTGCGATGCCGCGCAACCACCAACTAATGCCCTTAATCCTTCAAAATCTACTAAACTTTCGTAATGGGTACCTTCCTTTCATGGAATTGTCGCGGTCTTCGTTCCAAATTACCTGACATCAAGACAATTATTAACAAATTTCATCCTGTCAGCATTGGTGTTCAGGAAACCTTTTTGGCACCGAATATTCCATTCAAATTGCGCGGTTTCAACTGTGTGCGGAAAGACACAGATCGTGGACATCATAATTCTGGAGGTGTATGTATTTTTACCTCAAATCTTTATCCAAGTACACCTCTCAATTTGCATACTACTCTGCAGGCTGTGGCTCTGCAAGTTCATACACGAACTTTGGTCACAGTCTGCTGTATTTATGTACCGCCCAATGATGTCATTGCTCAACAGGATCTCGATAATCTTGTGGACCAACTTCCTTCGCCATTACTTTACTCGGCGACTTCAACGGCCATAGTACGTTGTGGGGTTCGGATAATACAAACTCTCGTGGGCGGCAGATCGAACAGATTATTACTAATAACTGTCTCTGTCTGCTCAATAATAACGAGAAGACTTACTTCCATGAACCCACACGTACATTTCATAGCCTAGATCTAGCCATATGTTCTCTAGAACTCCTGCCGTTTTTGACCTTTGCAGTTAGCACTGATTTGTATAATAGTGACCATTTTCCCATTATCGTCTGCCCCTCAGGGGCTCATCTACTATAGGTGAGTACGGGTGTCCCAATCCTGAGGTTCCCAGGGATCTTTACTCCCTTCATGTTCAAACTCCTCTATGTCTTCTGCTTTCTGCTGTTTTTTCCTCCCCTCGACGGCAAGCGAGGGCGCTCTCCATGAGAAGCTGTCGCCGCTCTGTTTGCTTCTTGCTTCTCATGGACAGCCAAAACCCCACGTGTTGGCCGTGCGTGGCGACGGACGGTGAAAGACGGGTAGTGCACTCCGGTGTATCAATCGGCTGGTACCTAGTCACCTGAGTGGCTAGTCTGCTAGGGATCAAGCAAAGGGGTTACTCCTTGGGCTTGGCGTTAAGGGTGGTCACTGTCAACGGGGGTAACTCCGAGCTTATAGGTTCCGGCTAGCACTATGGTAAGTACCGAGGCTAGACGTCTAGAGCTGGTGGCTGCCATCCCTTGTTGGGCTCCGTGGTGGGCGGTGCCGTCGGGCCTGAAAATTCAAAAATGTCATATGGGCTCCTCCAAAAAATCTCCCTTTAGTGGGCATAAAAAGCATGTTTTCTTTACTTCTCCTAATCAGTTTGATACTTTTTTCGTTATTAAGAGTCTCTGACAAGCAGGATACTTTTAATTCAGTTTCACCTTTTTTAGTGCAAAAGGCCATTGCAGCAGTTGTCGGCGAGGTTTCATCAATACGTAAAATGCGTTCAGGTGATTTGCTGGTAGAAGTCTGCTCCAAAAAGCAAGCCCAGCAAATCATAAAATTAAAAGCTTTAGCAAATATTCCAGTCACTGTTAATTCTCACACATCACTTAATTATTCAAAGGGTGTAATCACTTGTGGAGAACTTTTTAACGTTTCTGTGGAGGAAATAACTATGAAACTAAAGCCACAAGGAGTGACACATGTACGCCAGATTAATATTCGGCGAGATGGACAACTCCTTCCCACTAAACATTACATCCTTACTTTTCACAATCCCAAATTGCCCGAATTTCTATATACAGGCTACATAAAACTATCAGTACGACAATACATACCAGACCCTCTGTCAACGTTTCCAACGTTCCAATGTCAACGTTTTGGCCACTCTAAGGCTAACTGCCGCGGGACCCTCACTTGCGCCCGTTGTGCAGAAAAGGGCCATGATAGCCAGCAGTGTTGAGCACCAGAAAAGTGCGTAAACTGTGGGGGCAATCATACTTCGTATTCTCGAAATTGTGAACGCTGGCAGTTAGAAAAGCAAATAACATAAATTAAAATTAAAGAAAACATACCCTACCCTGAAGCTAGAAAAAAGTTTTAGCTCAATCTCCCACACCCGGGTTAACATATGGGTCTGTTGTGAAAAAACCCTTTTGTGCAAGCTGTTCTTGCAGCAATTGTGTTAAATACGTTACCCAAAACAAAACTACAGATAAATCTTCTGACTCTGATACCGATCCTACTGTAAAAACTACCATCCCCGAAAATATCAAACAAGTTAGATCTAAATCAAATACAAAATCCAAAAATTCTTTAAAGCTAAAGCTTGCGAAACGTGGCCTTACCTCGACACAGTTGCATTCAAAAATGAAACTATCAAAAACACATAATTCCGTCGCACTGGGACTGGCGACGAAGGGTATCGTCCAAAAGGATTTAACTTCCGTTTTTGATGATACACTCAAATGTCCCGATACCATCGCCCTCCATCCTTCTGAAGGGGATGAAGAGGAATTAGAAATGAGTTGCGATACTCCGTCATCTCAAACTACTGGTCTTAAACTTTCTCCTATTACAAGAATCTCTTAATGGGTGCCTTCCTCTCTTGGAATTGTCGCGGCATTCGGTCAAAATTAAATGACATCAAGACCATTTTTAACAATTTTCACCCTGTCTGTTTCGGTGTTCAAGAAACTTTCTTGACACCCAATGTTCCAATAAAATTGCGTGGTTATAACTGTTCTAGGAAAGGTGCAGACAAAGGAGTTCGCAATTCTGGTGGCGTCTGTATCTTTACATCCAATTTATATCCCAGTACATCTCTTACTTTACACACATCTCTACAGGCTGTGGCTGTGCAGGTTCACACAAGAACATTGGTCACAGTCTGTTCTGTTTATATACCTCCACATGATGTCATCTGTCAGCAGGATCTCAACAACTTAGTGGACCAGCTTCCTTCACCTTTCATCTTACTTGGCGATTTCAATGGCCATAGTACTTTGTGGGGTTCAGATAATACAAACACTCGTGGGCAGCAGATAGAACAATTTATTTCCAACAACACTCTCTGCTTGCTCAATAATGATGAGAAAACATATTTTCATGAACCCACACGTACATTCCACAGCCTTGATCTGGCCATATGTTCTCCAGAACTCCTGCCATTTTTGACCTTTGGAGTAAGTACCGATTTGTACAATAGTGACCATTTTCCTATTGTTGTCTGCCATGCTGATAGCGGTGGTGCGACTCTTTGTCCTCCGTGTTTCTTATTCCAGCGTGCAGACTGGATTGCTTTCTCTCAAATGGCAGCTATCACAGAGACAATGGTGAAAACATCAGACATCTCGGAAGCAGTTCAAAATGTCGTTGATAGTATAATATGTGCTGCAAATTCGACTATTCCAAAGAGTTCACCACGTCTAAGGAAATTTCGAAGACCATGGTGGAACAAAGCCTGTCACGATAGTTACAAGAATCAAAAAAGACTCTGGAATATATTTCGAAGGTACCCTACAACAGAGAACTTGATCGCTTTTAAAAGAGCCAAAGCGCTAGCTCGTCGCACTCAGCGTCGTAGCCAAAGTGAATCGTGGGTTAATTTTGTGTCATTCATTACATGCAAGACGTCCAGTAAACTACTGTGGAAAAAGGTAAAGGCTGTTAATGGGATTTATCGTGAAACTTCGATTCCTGTATTAAAATCTGGAAATCGGATGCATTCCGCCCCCATAGATGTAGCTAATATTCTCGGACAAGCGTTTGTGCAACAAGCACGTGTTTGTGCAACAGATTCTTATACTCCTGCGTTTCTGGCAATTAAGAATCGCGCAGAACGGTTGTGTCTGCGTTTTAATACTCAAAGCGCCTTTCCTTATAACTCTGAATTCAGAATGTATGAACTGGAATTGGCCTCGTCTCACGTCCATGATTCGAGCCCTGGACCATATGGAATCACATATGACATGCTTCGCCATTTGAATACTACTTCCCTATCCAATGTGTTAATGCTTTTCAACAGAATTTGGACTGAACAGAAGTACCCTTCACAATGGCGAGAAGCTATTGTGATTCCAATCTTAAAACCTGGTAAAGAGACATCGAACCCTCTGAATTACAGGCCGATTGCATTGACAAATTGCCTTTGCAAGACCTTCGAGCGCATGGTCAATGCTCGTTTAATGTTCGAATTGGAAAAACAAGGATGCGTCTCCCCGTTGCAGAGTGGTTTCCGCAGAGGTCGGTCTTCTTTTGACAACCTCGTTTTGCTGGAAACCGAAATACGCAACTCATTTATCAGGAGGAATCACCTTGTCTCAATATTCTTCTATATCGAAAAAGCGTATGACCGTGCATGGCGCTATGGTATACTTTCCACCCTTTTGAAATTTTGGTTTAAAGGAAATTTGCCCATATTTTTGCAAAACGTTTTAACCCATAGAACATTTCGAGTTAGGATTGCTAATTTTTACTCAGATTCTTTTATCCAATCTGAGGGAGTCCCTCAAGGAAGCGTCCTCAGTGTGACACTTTTTATAGTTCATATGCGTCAAGTTTTATCGATTTTACCGTCATCTGTTCTTGGAACACTTTATGTAGACGATCTGCAGATCTCCGGCCAAGGGAGTAATATGAACCTAATTCAACGACAACTACAAAATGCAGTAAACAAAGTGAAGGCTTGGTGCGATAACAACGGCCACAGAATCTCTCCTGAGAAGAGTCAGTGCATCCATTTCTGCAGAAAGAGAAACGTACATTTGGATCCCACTATATGCATTGGACGTAAAACTATTCCAATTGTGAATGAGACCCGATTTTTGGGAGTTATCTTTGATCGGAAATTGACCTTCTTGCCTCACATCCTATACCTGCGGACGCGGTGTGAGAAAATATTAAATATCTTAAAGGTGCTTTCCAGAACAACTTGGGGTGCCGATCGTGCTTCCTTACTGCGAATTTACAAAGCAATCATCCTTTCCCGCATCGACTACCCCTCTGGGGCTCACCTTCTTTAGGTGAGTACGGGTGTCCCAATCCCGAGGTACCCATGGATCTTCACTCCCTTTAGCTTTTACTCTCTACTACGCCTTCTGCTGTCTCCTTTTTTTTCTTTCCCTCGAGGGTAGGCGAGGGAGCTCTCCATGAGAAGCTGCCGCCACTCTGTTTGCTTCCTGCTTCTCATGGACAGCTAATACCCCCACGTGTTTGCCGTGCGTGGCGACCCATTAGACGGGCGGTGCACTGTGGTCCCCGGTGTATCAATCGGCTGGTCGCTAGCCACCTGAGTGGTTAGTTTGCTAGGGATCAAGCGAAGGGGTTACTCCTTGGGCTTGGCGTTAAGGGTGGTCACTGTCCCCGGAGGTAACTCCCAGCGTATAGGTTCCGGCTAGCACCAAGGTAAGTGCCGAGGCTGGCAATGGCCAGAGCCGGTGGCTGCCTTCCCTTGTTGGGCTCCGTGGTGGGCGGTGCCGTCGGGCTCGAATCTGTCTCAATGTCGTATGGCTCTTCCCAAGAAGGGTCCCTTTAGTGGGCAACGTATTTCCCAAACCTTCAATATAGACAATCATTTTGATCGTTATTACATTGTGAAACGCATATCTGAAAAAGACGAGACTTTTCAAACTGTATCTCCGTTTTTGGTACAAAAGGCTATCAGTGCCACAATTGGTGAACCAAATTCTATCCGAAAGATACGTTCAGGCGACTTGCTAATAGAGGTCAATTCACGTAAGCAACCCCTCAGGGGCTCACCTACTATAGGTGAGTACGGGTGTCCCAATCCCGAGGTACCCAGGGATCTTTACTCCCATCAAGTTTACTCTCCCCTATGCCTTTTATTGTCTGCTTGATCCTTCCATCCCTCGACGGCAAGCGAGGGAGCTCTCCATGAGAAGCTGTCGCCTCTCTGTTTGCTTCTTCCTTCTCATGGACAGCCAAAAACCCCACGTGTTGACCGTGCGTGGCAACCCATTGGAAGGGTGGTGCACTGTTGGTCCCCAGTGTATCAATTCGGTCGGTAGCTAGCCACCAGAGTGGTTAGTCTGCTAGGGATCAAGCGAAAGGGTCACCTTCTGGGGCTCTGCGTTAAGGGTGGTAGACGTTCCTGGAAGTGGCCCTTAGCGTATAGGTTCCAGCTAGCATCAAGGTGGATACTGAGGCTGGGAATTCCCAGAGCCAGCAATCGCCTTCCCATGTAGGGCTCCGTGGTGGGCGGTGCCGTTGGGGCCCGAATTTCTATTCTACTGTGTATGGGCTCTTCCTTCAAACCTTCTTTCTGTTTTCCAATTACTTGTGATACTCGTTTTATTATTGTTCATACGCCTAAAACTTTTCATTCGGTTTCTCCTTTTCTGATTCAGAGACTAATTGTATATGTTATTGGCGAAGTGAAGAATGTTAAAAAACTTCGTTCTGGTGATCTTCTCATTGAAGCTGCCAATAAAACTCAAATCTCAATCATGAAGAAACTTAAAAAGCTTGGTGATTTCCCTGTAGAAACTTCTCCCCATAAATCCTTAAACTACTCTCGTGGTATATTTCCGAGAAAGACCTTTTACCAAATACAGAACATGAGCTTGTGCAGGAACTCAGTGGTTATAAAGTTATCGCAGCGCTTCGCATCCACACCAAACGGGACGGTGTCATGGTACCTACACAGCATGTAGTACTCACTTTTTCGACTCCTGACCTCCCAAAAGCAATACGGGCTGGTTATTTTCATTTTAGTGTGCGTCCATACATTCCGAATCCTTTGCGCTGTTTTAAATGCCAGAGGTTCGGTCATTCGCAACCAAGTTGTCGAGGTTCAGTTAAATGTGCCAAATGTGCAGAAATTGACACGATTCTAAAAGTTGCACTTCAGAAACACTAAAATGCTCCAAACTGTTTAGCCGCACATCCTGCCTTCTCTCGAACCTGCCCAAAATGGTTAATTGAAAAACAAATAGAGGCGACTAGAGTGAAACAAAATATGTCCTACACAGAAGCTCGTAAATTAATAGTCGGACAAATGCCAAGGCCAGGGGTATCTTACTCCTCTGTTCTCACCCAAAAAACAGATATTGGTATTCAATACGACCTTAGCGATATCAAATCCGTGAAAGTATTAACTCCCTCTGTAAATGTAACTAATAACGCCACATCTTCCAAAGTTTCAAATTCACCAGAACTGCCACTTTCTAAGGTACAACAGTACATTACGTCTGCCAAAGGACAAAAGAATACCAAATAGAAAAGTAGGAAAAAATTGAAATCACCATCTCTACAGCATCCTCCACGTCCTCCTGATTCCTCTACAATGGACGTCTCGAATGAGATATTAAAATTAACAACATCCTCTTCTGATTTGTCGGATGTTGAGATGGATCATTCTTTAACTTTTTCAGATGCAGGTGCTAGGGTCAGTAGCAATCCTGATCTCAAATCTTAAACTTCAAGTGTCTAGGTATTTCCTGGAATTGCCGCGGATTTCGCTCTAAAATTACCTATATTAAAACATTAATTAACGCTTATCAGCCTGCTATTATAGCCCTTCAAGAAACTCTTTTGAAATCAACACATCCAGCAAAAATTCGGGGTTACTCAAGTACTAGAAAAGATGTAGATATAGGTGCAGCCCCAACGGGAGGTGTCTGCATATTGACTTCAAATTTGTATCCCAGTACCGTTCTTCCAATACATACTTCATTACAGGCCGTTGCAATACATATCCATTTTAAAACCCTTATAACAGTTTGTAACATTTACCTCCCACCAAATGAAACTATTAATCAGGAAGAACTAAATTTGTTAATTGATCAGTTACCCACACCTTTCATCATGTTTGGAGACTTTAATGGTCATAGCATGTTATGGGGTAGTGATAAAACTAATTCTCGTGGAAGACGGATCGAGAAACCTATCTCCGATCACTGTCTCTGTCTACTTAATAGGGATGAAAAAACTTATTTTCATATGGCAACACGCACATTCCATACATTGGACTTGGCTATTTGTTCTCCTTCACTTATGCCCTCGCTGAATTTTGTTGTTGAAAGTGACCTTCATAACAGCGATCACTTCCCGCTTCTAGTCTCCCATGCTGACAATGTTTGTGCGAATTCATTTACACGGAAATACCTTTTCCGGCGTGCAGATTGGAAAGCATTCAAACAACTCGCTGTGATCACTGAGGAAATGGTCAAGTCTTAAGACATAAATGACGCAGTTCGATACGTCACTGATGCAATAATTGCTGCTGCTGATGCATCAATACCCAAGAGCTCTTCTCATCCGCACAGATTGCGAAAACCGTGGTGGAGCGATGCATGCTATGATGCTCTTAAGAAACAGAAAAAAATGTGGGGTATCTCCGTCGATATCCAAACACAAAAAATTTTATTGCTTTTAAAAGCGCCAAAGCACATGCTCGTAGAGTCCAGCGTAGAAGTGAACGAGAGTCGTACATACGATTCACTTCTTCAATAACTTCCTCAACATCGAGTTCTCAATTTTGGCGAAAAATTAGAGCAGCAAACGGTATATACAAAGATTTTACATTTTCCATCCTGAAGCGTGGTAATACCAATTACTCTTCCCCAGAAGATATCGCGAATGTCATTGGAGAAACCTTTGCTGAGATTTCCAGTTCCCAATCTTATTCTATGACTTTCCAGGAAATTAAGAAACGCTTTGAACAACATCCTGTCTCATTTGACAGCAACAAATATGCTCCGTATAATTGTGAATTTAAATTGTTTGAATTAAAGAAGGCTCTATCCCAGTGTCATAATTCATCTCCAGGACCAGATGGAGTAACATACTGCATGCTTCAAATTCTACGTGAAAATTCCCTCTTAAATGTTCTTCGATTGTTTAACCGAATCTGGAATGAGCATGTTTATCCAAAACAATGGCAAAATGCTATTGTTATTCCAATATTAAAACCTGGGAAAGATAGCGCTGACCCACTAAGTTACCGACCTATAGCACTTACAAGCTGTCTTTCAAAAACACTTGAGAGAATGATCAACTCCAGATTAATATATGAACTGGAAAGGAATAATTTTATACCAATGTATCAGAGCGGATTCCGTAGAGGACGCTCTACACTAGACAATATTGTTTATTTAGAAACTCAGATCCGTAGTGCATTTGTAAAAAAATATCATTTAGTTTCTGTTTTCTTTGACGTTGATAAAGCGTATGACCGCACTTGGCGTTACGATATCCTACGTACTTTATCAGATTATGGATTTTATGGAAATTTGCCGGTTTTTATACGAAACATTTTATCTCGGCGTTCTTTTATTGTTCGTGGTGGAGGTGTACTTTCAAACTCTTTCATTTAATCTGAGGGCGTCCCTCAGGGAAGCGTTTTGAGTGTAACGCTTTTCATCCTTCACATTTCAAAAGTCCTTTTAAGTTTGCCTCGATCCATTCAAGGCAGTCTCTACGTAGATGACTTGCAGATATCTTGTCAGGGAGCGAGCATGGATGAAATAGAGAGAAGACTTCAAACTGCTATCGATAGTATCCTTTCATGGTGCGAACGAAACGGACACACCATTTCCTCAAGCAAAAGCAGTATTGTGCATTTTTGCAGGAAGAGGAATTTACATCCTGAACCAGAACTTTATATTTACAATCAACCTATTCCAGTTGTTCAAGAAGTTCGTTTCCTAGGAGTTATTTTGGATAGTAAACTCACTTTTTTATCGCATATTCTATATTTACGTAAAAAGTGTGAAAGGTTATTGAATGTACTGAAAGTTTTATCAAACACGACTTGGGGCGCGGACCGTGGTTCTCTTCTTAGGATATATCAAGCAGTCATACTCTCTCGCATTGATTATGGTTGTATTGTTTATAATTCTGCACGCAAATCTGTCTTACGGAAACTTGATACGGTTCATCATTCAGCTTTAAGAATATGCTCTGGAGCTTTCCGAACATCCCCCATTGAGAGCCTTTATGCTGAATGTCACCAAATGCCACTATTTTTGAGGCGTCAGAAATTGTCACTTATTTATTATTTTAAAGTAATGTCGAACTCTAACCATCCTTTGAAACAACCGCTTTCCAATTGTTCAATCAGCAGGCTTTATAATGCTCGACCATCTTGTATCCGTCCTTTCTTTGACCGCACGAAACTTTTGATTAAAGATATGAACCTAGAGGAATTGCAAGTCCTGTCGACAGGTGTTTTTCATCAAGCCCCTTGGGAAATACTCTCAGTGAAGCATATAAACCCCTTCATAAATTTTAATAAGAGTGAAACTTCTCCAGTCATTTTTCAAAGTATTTTCCACTCTCATCGAAATCAGTATTCTGATTATATTGCCGTCTTTACAGATGGTTCTAAAACTGAGGGGCACACAGGTTTTGGCGTTGTATTTGATAATATTTCATACAGCCATAGTCTTTCTTCCTCATTTTCCGTCTATAGTGCCGAAACAATGGCAATATTTTATGCCTTGCAACGAATTTCTAGAAGTAAATTTCGGAAATTCTGTATTTATAGTGATAGCAGGAGTGTTCTAACACATCTGGGACACCATTCTTTCCACTACCATCCAATTGTTTTGGATATTTTATATAGCTACCATTCCCTCGAAAAGAACGGGTTTGACATAATATTTTGCTGGATCCCAAGTCACGTTGGAATTGATGGCAACGAGAAGGCAGACAGCATAGCTCGATTGGCCTCAACTCCTTTAAATTATGAAACACCATATGATGACATCCACCTATGTGTGCAACGAAATATCTATACTCAGTGGCAGGAATCCTGGAGCTGCCAAATCGACAATAAACTTTACAGCATTAAACCTATTATTAACACGTGGCCGACTATGCCTTCTCGTCAGGCTGATGTGAGGCTGACTCGCCTTCGAATTGGTCATACTCGTTACACTCACAAGCATTTGTTATTTAGAGACCCGGCACCGATATGTTCCTCATGCAGAATACCAGACTCGATAGATCATATTTTAACAAAATGTCCAGATTTCAACCCCTTTCGTCTATATTTTTTTGGCACTACTGATGTAAATCTGAAAGACCTGCTGGGGGAAAGGCCCCACCTACAGTTGTTTGCTTTCCTTAGACATATTGGATTTTTATCAAAAATTTAAAAATTTTCTTCATATTTTAGATGTTTATATGAACTTTATATTTCATTTGAAATTTTAATATTTTGCTATTTTATTCCTTATTCTTCGCTGTTTAACATTTGTTTCATGTTTATCTTGTATCGTAGCGCGTATGTTTTAGAATTTTACATACATGGTTTTACGTTTTTAATCAATGTTTGGCGCAGCTTAGCCAGACTTGGCTCTTGTGCCACTAAAATTCAAATTCAATTCAATTCACGTAAGCAAGCTCAGCAATTACAAAAAATAAAAGCTTTGGCAACTGTACCGGTTCGTGTGACTCCTCACATATCATTAAACCTAAAGGTGTCATAACTTGTGGTGAGATATTAAATCTCCCAGTAGATTTAATCGCTAAGGAATTAAAATCATAAGGTGTTAGCCATATCCGCCGAATTTCTATTAGGCGAGATGGAGAAACAATCGAAACAAAGCATCACATTCTGACATTTATGTCACCTAAATTACCTGAGTACATATATGTACGGTACATTAAGCGTCCAGTTAGACCCTATATACCGAACCCCTTGAGATGCTTTAACTGTCAACGCTTTGGGCACTCGAAAGCAAATTGCCGAGGCACTATAACTTGTGCCCGATGTGCTGAGCGAGTACATGAGAGCCAGGAGTGTTCCGCACAGGAAAAGTGCGTGAATTGCAAAGGTAATCATACGTCCTTCTCCCGCTCGTGCCCACGATGGCAACTAGAAAAAGAAATAACCGCAGTTAAAATTAAAGAAGAATTATCGTACCCAGAAGCCCGAAAGAAGGTTCTTTCTCAAACACCCTCACCTGGCATTAGCTACGCCTCTGTTGTCCGGAAAATTTTTTGTGAAAACTGTGCATGTCAAAATTGCACTAAAAGTAAGAATCCTTTACCATCGCCTAAACCTTCATCTGATTGCGATAGTGATAAATCTATTGTTAATAATCATGATACTGAGAAGTCAGAAACAATTAAGCGAAAACCATCAAAATCAGAAAAATCACTGAAACTTAAGCTTGCAAAACGTGGTGTCTCGAAAACAAATCTCTCTGCAAAATTTAAGAAATCGGCTACTAAAAATTCAGTAGCTTTGGGACTTGCAAATCAAGGTATAGCTCATAAAGACTTGACGTCTATTTTTGGTGGCATACCAAACAGTCCCGACCTCCAACTCCATCCTTCGGGGGATGAATCTGAATTTGAAATGAGTTGCGACGTTTCTGCAACTCCTGTCATCACGCCTAATAATTTTTCTAGAACGCATATCTCTTAATGGGTACCTTCCTTTCTTGGAATTGTCGCGGCATCCGCTCCAAACTTCATGACATCAAGGCCATTATTAACACATTTCATCCGGTTTGTTTTGGTCTTCAGGAAACTTTCCTTACACCTAATATTCCATTAAAATTACGTGGCTACAATTGTGTTCAGAAAGATACAGGCACTATAGGGCATAGTTCTGGTGGTGTCTGTATTTTGACCACAAATCAATACCCGAGCACACCTCTTACTCTACATACTCCTTTGAAGGCAGTGGCAGTTCAAGTTCACATCCGAACACTGGTTACAGTCTGCTGCATCTATTTTCCACCTCATGATGTCATTAGCCAACAGGCACTTAACAATTTAATCGACCAGCTTCCGTCACCTTTACTGATAATAGGGGATTTCAATGTGGGGTTCGAATAGTACAAACTCTCGTGGGTGACAGTGTGTGTTGAGTTGAGTTGAGTTGTGTTTTCTGGCGCAAGAGCCATGCTTGGCCATGCTGCGCCAATCTAATGGTAAAATTATTAGAAGTTTTTAATAAATAAATTTTTTATAAACGAAGATCAGCGGTATAAAGATAAAAACACATGAAACAGACACAAATAAACAGAATAAAGATGAAACAGACACGAATAGAATCGAAACTATGATTCATGAGAATACAAAACAAAGAAGTAATTCATTGAATCTTTTAAAACCACTAAAGGAGAACAAATATGCTAAATGCAAGTGAAAAAATTAATAGCTTTTAAAAAATTAAAAATATTTGGGTGGTATTTTTCACCCACCAGGTCTTGTAATGTTAAAGATTCTGAGTTAAAGAAACGAGCACGATAAGAATTAAAAACAGGACATTCAATTAACACATGTTGAACAGTAAAAGGAACTTTGCAACTGTTGCACATGGGCGCGTTTTCTCCAAATATGAGATGTTTATGGGTGAAGCGCGTATGCCCTATACGGAGACGAGTCAATTGAACATCCATCTGCCGTATAGGATGAACAGGCCATAAAGCAATGTCCGTTTTAATGAAATGCAATTTTTTTTGGATCTGCAGATCCCATGAAATTTGCCAGTTAGAACACATGTGGTGAGAGATGAACCTTTTAATGTCACAAAAGGGAATTCCTATGCTTAAAATGGTTGTTGCAGATTTTGCAGCCAAGTCTGCCCTCTCATTTCCCAAGATGCCGACATGACTCGGAACCCAACAGAAAATGATTTGAAATCCATCATTCTGCAGTAGTCGCAGAGTAAACAAAATTTTAATAGTAATCGGATGTATCCGATTGTCGTAATGTGAAAGTGTCTCCAAAGCACTCATGCTATACGAATAGATAATAAATTTACGCTGAGTAGAGGGTGAAATTTTCTGTAGAGCACAAAAAATTGCCACCAACTCAGCAGTAAAAACGGAGCAGCAATTAAGTAGACGGTGGCTCAGTGTATCAGATGGAAATATTATGCCACATCCGATTTCGAGCCGTCCGTGAAAATGGGATCAAAAGAAGAATATCGATAGCGATGGTAGGAAAATATCTGTTGGAAAACAACAGGCGCAGTTGAGGATTTATCGAATCCAATGAAAGGATTCAAGAAAGAAAACTGTGGGATATCCCAGGGTGTGATACTATAGATGTCAATAGCTTTAACACGAATCGTGTTAAGGTCCGAGTCATGCAGGAGCAATTTGGCTCTTTCACAAAATGGAAGGATGTGAGAAGGACGAGCATTATAAAGTCGACGAAGACTTATTGGCAATAACATTTGGCTCAAAGGATGTTTCGGAACAGATTTCGTTCGAAAATAAAATGTGGTCGACAATTTCTGTCGCCTTAAAGAAAGGGGCAGTTGGTGACATATAACATGGAGGCTTTCAACTGGAGATGTACGGAACGCAACAGAGCAAATACGCAATGCAGAATGATGGACGGTATCCAGTCGCCGCAAAACAGATGAGCGGGCGGAACCATATACCATGCATCCATAATCTATCCGGGAGAGAATGATTGCCTGATAAATTCGGAGAAGGGAGGTTCGATCGGCACCCCATGATGTTTTTGAGAGAACCTTTAAAATATTTAATGATTTCTCACACTTCTTCCGCAAATATAATATATGCGGAAGGAAAGTGAGATTTCGATCGAAAGTTACTCCCAAAAACCGTACTTCATTCACCACAGGAATTGGAATATTTTTAATTCTAATACAAGTATCCTGGTGAATGTTTCTCTTCCGACAGAAGTGAATACAACTGCTTTTCACTGGGGAGATGGTATGGCCATTGCTATTGCACCAAGCTACCACTCTATTCACTGCGTTTTGCAATTGTCGCTCTATTAGTGCCATGTTACTACCTTGGCATGAGATCTGCAGATCGTCAACATAAAGGGTTCCATGGACAGATGAAGGCAAATGATTCAAAATCTGGCTGATATGAACAATAAAAAGTGTGACACTGAGGACACTTCCTTGCGGAACACCCTCAGCTTGAATAAAATGATTAGAATAAAAATTACCAATTCGAACACGAAAGGTACGTTGTGTCAAAAAATTTTGTAAAAATATGGGCAGATTTCCTCTAAATCCAAAGTTAAAAATGGTAGAAAGTATACCATAGCGCCATGCTCGGTCATACGCTTTTTCTATATCAAAGAATATAGAGACAAGGTGGTTTCTCCTGACAAATGCATTGCGAATTTGGGTTTCCAGTAATACGAGGTTGTCAAAAGTTGAGCGCCCTCTACGGAAACCACTCTGCAACGGGGAGATGCAACCATGTTTCTCTAGTTCGAAAATTAGACGAGCATTGACCATGCGCTCGAAGGTCTTACAGAGGCAGTTTGTAAGAGCAATCGGTCTGTAGTTCAGAGGGACAAATGGTTCTTTGCCAGGTTTTAAGATAGGAATCACAATAGCTTCTCGCCATTGTGAAGGATATTTCTGCTCAGTCCATATTCTGTTAAAAAGCAGTAACAGATTCGAAAGGGAAATGGTATTCAAATGGCGAAGCATGTTATACGTGATTCCATCTGGTCCAGGGCTGGTATCATGGACCTGAGACAAAGCCATGTTTAGTTCATACATCCTGAATTCACAGTTATATGGAATGGCACTTCGGGCATTGAAGCGCAAAGGCAACCGTTCTGCGCGATTCTTAATTGCCAAAAAATCAGGGCTGTAAGAATCGGTTGAGGAAACTTGTGCAAACGCTTGACCAAGTATGTTAGCAACGTCTAATGGGCTCGAATACATCGTATTACCGGTTTTTAAAACAGGAATAGAAGTTTCTTTATAGATCCCATTAGCAGCTTTTACCTTTTTGCATAAATGTTTACTGGAGATTGAGGATGTAATGGATGAAACAAATTTAGTCCATGCTTCTCTCTGACTACAACGTCGAATACTGCGAGCTAGCGCTTTAGCTCTTTTAAAAGCAATGAAGTTCTCAGTCGTCGGGTTAGAAGGTTCTAAACCGATTCCAGAGTTTTTTCTGTTTTTTATGACTGTCGCGACAGGCTTCATTCCACCAAGATCTACGAAATTTTCTTAGACGTGGGGAAGTTTTTGGAATGGTAGCGTTAGCGGCGTTAATTATCGTATCAATGACATTTTGTAGGGATTTCGAAATGTCTGCATTACTGACCATGGCCTCATTGATAACTGCAAGTTGGGAAAATGTAGTCCAGTCTGCCCTCTGGAATAGAAAACGCGGAGGACAAATAGTCACACCGCCGCTACCAGCGTGGGAGATTATTAGGGGAAAGTGATCGCTATTTTGTAGATCATCCCCAACAGTGAAATTCAACAACGGTAGCAGCTCAGGAGTGCATATAGCTAGGTCAAGACAATGGAAACGACGTGTGGGCGCATGGAAGTACGTTTGCTCATCATTATTGAGCAGACAGAGACAGTTATCAGCAATAAACTGTTATATCTGCTGCCCTCGACGGTTTGTACTATCCGAACCCCATAGAATACTATGTACATTGAAATCGCCAAATATAATAAATGGTTTAGGAAGCTGGCCCACTAAGGTGTCAAGATCCTGTTGACGTATGTTATCATGAGGCGGAAGATAAATGCAGCAGACTGTGACCAAACATCGTACATGAACCTGTACAGCCACAGCCTGAAGAGAGGTATGCGAATTGAGAGTTGTGCTAGGAAAAAGGTTTGATGTGAAAATGCAGACACCTCCAGAACCATGAGATCCAGTGCCTGCATCTTTCCGAACACAATTATATCCGCGTAATTTCATGGGAATGGTAGGCGTCAAGAGGGTCTCTTGAACACCAAAACAGATGGGATTAAATTTGTTACAAATTGCCTTGATATCCTGAAGTTTGGACCGAAGGCCGCGACAATTCAAAGAGAGGAAGGTACCCATTAAGAGATTCTTGTAATAGGAGAAAGTTTAAGACCAGTCGTTTGAGTTGACGGAGTATCGCAACTCATTTCTAATTTCTTTTCATCCCCTTCAGAAGGATGGAGGGCGATGGTATCGGGACATTTGAGTGTTTCACCCAAAACGGAAGTTAAATCCTTTTGGACGATACCCTTCGTCGCCAGTCACAGTGCGACGGAATTATGTGTTTTTGATAGTTTCATTTTTGAATGCAACTGTGTCGAGGTAAGGCCACGTTTCGCAAGCTTTAGCTTTAAAGAATTTTTGGATTTTGTATTTGATTTAGATCTAACTTGTTTGATATTTTCGGGGATGGTATTTTTTACAGTAGGATCAGTATCAGAGTCAGAAGATTTATCTGTAGTTCTGTTTTGGGTAACGTATATAACACAATTGCTGCAAGAACAGTTTGCACAAAAGGGTTTTTTCACAACAGACCCATATGTTAACCCGGGTGTGGGAGATTGAGCTAAAACTTTTTTCTAGCTTCAGGGTAGGGTATGTTTTCTTTTATTTTAATTGATGTTATTTGCTTTTCTAACTGCAAGCGTTCACAATTTCGAGAATATGAAGTATGATTGTCCCCACAGTTTACGCACTTTTCTGGTGCGCAACACTGCTGGCTATCATGGCCCTTTTCTGCACAGCGGGCGCAAGTGAGGGTCCCGCGGCAGTTAGCCTTAGAGTGGTCAAAACGTTGACATTGGAAGCAACGCAGAGGGTTTGGTATGTATTGTCGTGCTGGTAGTTTTATGTAGCCTGCATATAGAAATTCGGGCAATTTGGGACTGTGAAAAGTAAGGATGTAATGTTTAGTGGGAAGGAGTTGTCCATCTCGCCGAATATTAATCTGGCGTACATGTGTCACTCCTTGTGGCTTTAGTTCCATAGTTCTTTCCTCCAGCGAAACGTTAAAAAGTTCTCCACAAGTGATTACACCCTTTGAATAATTAAGTGATGTGTCAGAATTAACAGTGACTGGAATATTTGCTAAAGCTTTTAATTTTATGATTTGCTGGGCTTGCTTTTTGGAGCATACTTCTACCAGCAAATCACCTGAACGCATTTTACGTATTGATGAAACCTCCCTGACAACTGCTGCACTAAAAAAGGTGAAACTGAATTAAAAGTATCCTGCTTGTCAGAGACTCTTTTAATAACGAAAAAAGTATCAAACTGATTAGGAGAAGTAAAGAAAACATGCTTTTTATGCCCACTGAAGGGAGATTTTTTGGAGGAGCCCATATGACATTTTTGAATTTTCAGGCCCGACGGCACCGCCCACCACGGAGCCCAACAAGGGATGGCAGCCACCGTCTCTAGACGTCCAGCCTCGGTACTTACCATAGTGCTAGCCGGAACCTATACGCTCGGAGTTACCCCCGGGGACAGTGACCACCCTTAACGCCAAGCCCAAGGAGTGACCCCTTCGCCTGATCCCCTTGAGCAGCCCAGTCAGATGCCTGGGATACCGGCCGATTGATACACCGGAGACCGAAATGTACCACCCGTCTAATGGGTTGCCACGCACGGCAAACACGTGGGGGTATTTGCTGTCCATGAGAAGCAGGAAGCAAACAGAGCGGCGACAGCTTCTCATGGAGAGCTCCCTCGATTGCCGTCGAGGGAAGGAAAAATCAGCAGAAGGCATAGGGGAGTTTGAACATGAAGGGAGTAAAGATCCCTGGGAACCTCGGGATTGGGACACCGGTACTCACCTATAGTAGTTGAGCCCCTGAGGGGACTCGTGGGTGACAGATCGAACAGTTTATAACTAATAACTGTCTCTGTCTGCTCAATCATGAAGAAAAAACGTACTTCCATGAACCCACACGTACTTTCCACATTATTGACATGGCTATATGCTCTCCCGACTTACTGCCTTTGTTGAACTTTGCTGTCGGTGAAGATCTCTACAACAGTGATCACTACCCTTTAATAATCTCGCAGGCTGATAGAAGTGGTGAGACCTTATATCCACCACGTTTCCTATTCCAGCGGGCAGATTGGGCTACTTTCACTCAGCTGGCAGAAATTACCGAGACTATGGTTAATACTTACGATATTACGGAGGCAGCACAAAATGTTTTTGCTTGCATTATATATGCCGCTAGCAACACCATCCCAAAATGTTCCCCACGATTACGAAAATTTCGTCGCCCTTGGTGGAATGAGGCTTGCCGTGACGGTCACAAAGAACAAAAGAAAAGATGGAACATTTTTCGAAGGTACCCTTCAACAGAGAATCTTATTGCTTTTAAATTTGCCAGAGCCAATGCACGGCGGATTCGCAGACAGTGTCAAAGGGAATCATGGATTCACTTCATATCATCAATTACATCCTCTATTTCTAGTAAATTACTTTGGAAGAAGGTGAAGGCTGCAAACGGAATCTATAGAGATTTTTCTTTCCCTGTATTGAAGATAGGACGTGGAATGGTCTCCTCTCCCTTAGACGTTGCCAATACTCTCGCAGAAGCATTCGCACAAGTTTCCGCTTCTGATTCATACCAGCCCGCATTCGTGGCGACTAAGAATCGAGCGGAACGGAAGAATTTACGTTTTTCCACCCGGCCTTATCTAAAGTACATGATACTAGCCCCGGACCGGATGGAATTACGTACAATATGCTTCGCCATTTATCTACGTCCTCTCTCGCTAATCTGCTGCGTTTATTCAATCGTATATGGATTGAACAGAGGTTCCCGTCGCAATGGCACGAAGCTATTGTGATGCCAATCCTATAACCCGAGAAAGATTCGTCTAACCCTCTACATTATAGACCTATTGCGCTCACAAGTTGTCTGTGCAAGTTGCTTGAGCGCATGGTTAATGCCCGTCTTGTATTTGAACTTAAGAGGAAAGAATGCATTCCACAGTTGCAGAGTGGTTTCCGAAAAGGACGCTCAACATATGATAATATCGTCCTACTCGAGACCTAAATGCGCAACGCATTTGTTCGCCGAAACCACCTGGTTTCCATCTTCTTTGACGTCGAAAAGGCTTACGACCGTACCTGGCGCTTTGGCATTCTTAAAACTCTTTTTAATTTTGGTTTTAAGGGAAATTTACCTATTTTTAAAAAAAAAACTTTTTATCTTTGCGAAAATTTCGTGTTCGGATTGGCAATTGTTATTCAGATTCTTTTATTCAAACTGAGGGGGTTCCACAAGGAAGCGTCTTCAGTGTAACGCTCTTTATTATTCATTTTAGTCAAATCCTTAAAATTTTACCACCATCTGTCGAGGGCAACCTGTATGTAGATGATCTTCAGATCTCCTGTCAAGGTTGCAATATGCATCTAATAGAGTGCCAGCTGCAAGTTGCAGTTAATAAGATAATAGACTGGTGTGAGGAAAACGGGCATACGATTTCCGCCGAAAAAAGTAAATGCGTTCATTTTTGTCGGAAGCGTGAAATTCATTTGGACCCTTCAATTAATATTAAGGATACCTCAGTCCCTGTGGTTGGTGAAATAATGTTTTTGGGAGTAGTGTTTGATCGTAAACTCACTTTCCTTCAGCATATTTTATATCTGCGGAAGAAGTGTGACAGGTCAATGAACATTCTAAAAGTACTTTCTAAAACCTCTTGGGGAGCAGACCGTACATCTTTGCTTCGAATTTATGAAGCAGTTATTTTATCCCGTATTGATTATGGATGTATGGTATATGGTTCTGCACGGTCCTCCGTTTCGAGTAGACTAGATACTATACACCACACCGCCCTGAGAATTTGTTCAGGAGCTTTCCGAACCTCACCAGTTGAAAGTCTTTACAATGTATGTCACCAACTGCCGCTAAATTTGAGGCGCCAAAAAATATATGTCCAGTATTACCTCCGATCATTATCCGTTCCAAAACATCCCATAGTTTCTATGACGATTTCGCTCGGCTTCGGAGATTATACGCAGCCCGACCATCTAACATTCTTCCTTTTTGTGAACGAGTAAAATTGCTTCTCGCTGATTCTGTGCTTAGTGATATGGGTATTCAGTCATTTGATTTATTTTCATTTCCACCTTGGGATATTCCTGAATTTTCCTTCTTAAACCCATTCTGTGGGTTCGAAAAGTCTACAACGGCCCCTGTGGTTTTTAAAAGACTCTTTGGTTCTCATCGCTGTCAGTTTTCATCATATATTCCTATTTTTACAGATGGTTCTAGGTCAGATGATCATGTTGGGTTTGGTATTGTGTTTGGAACACAAACATTCGGCTACAGTCTACATACATGCCTCTCTGTTTTGTCTACCGAATTATTAGCAATTTTCTATGCCTTACAGAAAATTTCTCAAAGCTCAGAACGCAAATTTTGTGTTTATACTGACAGCATGAGTTCCCTAGAAAGACTTTCCCATTTTCATAGTCGGCTTCATCCCATTGCCTTGGAAATCTTGGATCTTTTGAGGACTCTGAGGAATAGAGACTATGAATTATTATTCTGTTGGGTCCCAAGTCATGTCGGAATAATCGGAAATGAGCTGGTGGATAACGCTGCTAAAACAGCAACTTTGTTTATGCAGCATGAAATACCCTTCCCCGACGCGAAGAAACTTTATTCAAGACATATTTATTCGTTATAGCAACAATCATGGAATCAGCAGATAAATAATAAATTGCGTAGCATAAAATAAACAATTACATCCTGGTCCTCTCAGCCAATGCGTGAGCTCGATGTCAAATTGACTAGACTCCGCATTGGTCATACTCGTATAACTCAAAAATATCTTCTATTAGGTGATCGAGCTCCTCTCTGTTCGAGATGCCAAGTGCTTTTAACGATTCATCATATTCTTATTGAATGTCCTGATTTCAATTTTCATCGTTTACGGTATTTTAACTCCTCATCACTAGACATGTCATCGCTGTTAGGAGAGAATCCTCACAAAAACCTTTTAAAATTTATTAGGGCAATTGGTTTTTATAATTCCATTTAAACTTCATAATTTTAAATTTGTTCAATTTTCCACCGTTTCGTTTTAATTTTAACGTCGACTATTAATGCATCTTTTATTACTATTAAAGTTATTTTTTAGGTTGTATTAGATGGATTGTACCCCTTGGATGGTTTCAACCATACGTCTGGCGCAGTATAGCCTACACTGGCTCTTGTGCCAATAAAACAACCAACCAACCAACCAACATTCCCGCATCGACTATGGGTATATGGTGTATGGATCGGCCAGGTCTTCTGTTTTGCGGCGGTTGGACACCGTTCACCATTTTGCTTTACGGATCTGTTCTGGTGCATTTCGCACATCTCGTGTAGAGAGTTTGCATGTTATTTGTAGTCAACTACCTCTTTGCTTAAGGCGCCAAAAAATATCTGCCTTGCATTATTTCCGCTCAAAATCTGTTCCAAGACATCCTATAAGTCAAATAACACTGCCGGTTAGCCTTCGCAGACTCTATGATGCTCGGCCGTCTCACATTATGCCTTTCTGTGAGAGAGTCAAAAAGTTTTTACAAGACTTCGACTTTGATAATGTTGGTATTAAATCTATTGATTATTGCTTCCCTCCTTGGGATATACCACAAATTCCTTTTTTGAATCCCTTTACAGGATTTGACATGTCATTAACTGTTCCTATTATTTTTCAGCAACTCTTTCTATATTATCGCTATCGGTATTCTTCTTTCGTTCCAATATATACAGATGATTCAAAATCCGATGGATATTTTGGTTGTGGTGCAATACTTTCATTCGATACATTTAGCAACCGTCTGCATAACTTTTCCTCGGTATTGACTGCTGAGCTATTAGCAATACTCTGTGCTTTAAAGAAAATTTCGTATTCTGCTCAAAGGAAATTTATAATTTATACCGATAGCATGAGTGCACTGGAAACGCTTTCTCATTATCACAGTCGAATATATCCCATTCCTGTCCGTATTCTATGCACTTTACGTCTCTTGCAGAATGAGAGCTTCCAAATTAATTTTTGTTGGATTCCGAGTTACGTGGGCATTGCTGGCAATGAAAGGGCGGACACTGCTGCAAAATCAGCATCGGTTAACTTGAACCAAGGACTTCCGTACACTGATGTGAAGAAGTCCTTCAATAGTCATATTTTTATAATTTGGAAAAACCAGTGGGATTTGCAGATCCATAACAAATTGCATGACGTGAAATTCAACATTGGATTATGGCCCATTCTACCAATACGAGAGGAAGATGTCAAATTGACCCGCCTCCGTATTGGACATACTCGCTTCACGCACAAGCACCTCATTTTTGGTGAAAGGGTGCCAGTGTGCCAAACATGTAAAGCTGATTTTACTATCAAGCACATTTTGATTGAATGCCCATGTTTTAACTCGTATCGATTACACTTTTTTAAGTCAATGTCATTAACTCTACAGGAATTGGTGGGTGAAAAACATCACCCAAGCCTTTTTAAATTTTTAAGAACCATTGGATTTTATATTTACATTTAAAACTTTCTTTTGTTGTTCTATCGTCTTTTATTTTTAAATTTTTTCAACAATTTTTTAGTGAAAATCTTTTTTTCAAACTTTCATTTGAAATTTTAACTTTTTGAAAGCATTTTATATCATCCCAATTTGCGTTCTTTACTTTATATTAGATTTTATGATGTTTGCTTATTTTTAATCTCGTAGCATTTCATACCATTTGCTTGGCGCAGCTTAGCCAAAAATGGCTCTTGCGCCAAAAAATCCAACCAACCAACCCATTATCGTCTGCCATGCTGATAGCAGCGTAAGGAATACATGTTCTCCGCGTTTCCTATTTCATCGGGCAGACTGGGATAAATTCTCGAGGTTGGCTGATATTACTGAGAAAATTGTGAATGTGGTTGATATCACAGAAGCTTCAAAGCTTGTCATTGATGTTATAATGAATGCCGCTAAAAATAGTATTCCAAAGAGTTCCCCACATGTAAGAAAATTTTGTAGACCGTGGTGGAATTTAGCCTGTCGCGACAGTTATAAGAACCAAAAAAGACTTTGGAATAAATTTAGAAGGTGCCCAACGACAGAAAATTTAGTGGCTTTTAAAAGAGCCAAAGCCCTTGCACGTCGCATTCGTCGTCGTAGTCAGAGGGAATCCTGGATAATGGTTGGTTGGTTGGTTGAGTTGCGTTTTATGGCGCAAAAGCCATATTTGACCATACTGCGCCAAACACTTGATATATACATTCTTCATATTTTATGTGATAATAACCAGTTCAATAAAAGGAAATTTTTAAGTTTAAATGAAAAGAACTCAAATGAGTTTATAAATATTTACATCTCTAAGGAACTTAAAAAGGTTTGGATGGGGATTTTCTCCAATCAGTTGGCTTAAGGTAACTTTATTTGTTCCAAATCGGTTAAGTCTATATGTATTAAAATTTTGACACTCTATTAAAATATGTCGCACTGAAAGAATGCATTGACAATGAGAGCAAATAGGTGCAGGCTCTGAGCAAAGCAAATGTTTGTGCGTAAGTCTTATATGACCGATTCTAAGACGAGTCAATTCCTGTTTCCTGCATAAATTAGATGTGTTGAAGCGACCGATAAAAGGGCAAAATGCGTGTAATTTATTTGTGTGCTGCTCGTCCCAATTACTTTGCCATTTTTTATTCATCAAATTTCTAACAGCTTGTAAAGCATCTTTCAGTGGGACAAAGTTTTTCACCATGAGCGTAGCCGTTTTAGATGCCTGGTCAGCTACCTCATTACCTACAATACCTGCATGGCCAGGAATTCAACAAAATGCAATGGACCGATCTTTATTGGTTAAATATTTGTACATTTCTGCACATTTAAGAACAAGAGGATGACTAAGAGGATTGACATTCTTCAGAGCATCGATTGCACTTTTTGAATCTGTATATAAAATAAATTTCCCTCCCAAATAATTCATTTTAAGTAAAGCTAAATATATGCCATATATCTCTGAGGTAAATACTGAGCAGAACTTATTTAATCTTTCTGATATAATAACATCTCCTATCGCAACTGCTGCTCCAACATGATCTTCATTTTTAGAACCATCAGTAAACACAGGTTTATAGTTAGAAAAACGATTTCTGTGATCGTAAAATAAATTTTTATACATGAAATTATGTGTTGTTGATTTCGGCAAGTGTTCAAACTCGTTAATAAAATTTATATCCAATTCCTCCCAAGGTGGAAGTTCATCATTTTTCTCCAAGATTGGAAAATCAGTAACGTTAAAATTTCTCAAAGTGTCCCCAACTCTAAAACCGAATGAAGGGATGAACGAACGCCTTAGCGCAAATAATGACCCATATATAGGATTAAGGACTTTATAATGCATCGGGTGAGATGAATCGCTTTTAATTTTAAAAAAGGCATTGAGAGTAAGCCTCTCCCGTCTCAACTCTAATGAAGGTTCTTTGCTCATTATATAAATACTTTGAATCGGGGATGTTCTAAATGCTCCCAAACACAGCCGGAGGCCCTGATGATGTATGGTATCAAGAGCGTTCAAGGTAGATTTTGCAGCCGAGCCAAAAATAACGCATCCGTAATCGAGTTTTGAACGTATAACAGCTTTATACACTCTCAGCAAAGCAGTGCTTTCGGCTCCATATGATGTTCCCGAAAGTATTTTGATAAGATTTAGAGATTGAATGCACTTTCTTTTTAAGTAATTTATATGAGATTTGAAAGTCAGCTTAGAGTCAAGTATCAGTCCTAAATATTTTGCTTCTTTTACAATAGGAATTGTGCAATCATTGAGTAAAATTTTTGGGTCCAGATGTAGTCCACGTCTTTTGCAAAAATGCACGCCATTTGTCCTTTGAGTTGAAATCTGAAATCCATTTTCTCTGCTCCATTGACTGATATTATTCACCGCCTCTTGCAATTTCTTTTCAATGTAGACCATATCTGTGCCGGAGCAGTGAATTGCAAGATCATCTACAAAAAGATAGCCTTTCGCACATGTCGGTAATTGCTTCATGACTCCATTTATTTTAATAATGAATAAAATAACACTAAGAACGCTGCCCTGAGGAACACCCACTTCTTGATAAAAGTTGCGAGATAAAATATTTCCTATTCGGACTTGAAAGATTCTTGTCTTCAAAAAGTTTTTAATAAAAATTGGGAGATTGCCTCTAAAACCAATTTCATAGAGGTCTTTTAAAATTCCGTATCGCCATGTTTTATCATATGCCTTCTCCATGTCAAACAGAATTGAAACAAGGTGTTTTTTGCTAACGGAGGCCTCTCGTATTGAAGTTTCTAGTTGCAAGATGCTATCTACTGTTCCTCTGCCGACTCGGAAACCGCTTTGAAAAGGCGACAACCATTTCTTTTTTTTCAGAACATGTGTAAGTCTATAAATTACCATACTTTCCAATATCTTGCAGAGACAACTAGTGAGAGCTATAGGTCGATAACTGCTAGGATTTATACTGTCTTTCCCAGGTTTTAAGATAGGGATTACCGTGGCTCTTCTCCAGGAATTGGGGAACTTATGTTCTTTCCATATTCTGTTAAGTAAAATTAAAAGGTTATGCATGGACGTCTCAGTTAGTTAAGTGAGCATGAGGAGATGGATCTTATCGGGACCAGCGGAAGTAGCATGCGATCTACTCAAAGCGCGTTTGAGTTCATTAAGATAAAAATCACAATTATATTCTTCGTCTGTAACAGTATTAAAACTTATATCTTGTCTCTCTTCATTTGTCTTGAATAAAATAAAATTCGGCGAATATGAATTCGTACTAGAAACAGCAGCGAAAGTTTCTCCTAATGTGTTCGCAATCTCTTTGATGTCTGTTATGACTTGTCCATTGTAATTCAAAAATGATACTGCTGGGCTATCATTATATCTACCAGAAAGTTTTCTTATCTTGTCCCACAGCTTTTTTGATGATATTTGATTATTTATGGAGTTAATGAAATTTTGCCAAGATTTCCTTTTACTTACGCGTTGGACTCTTCTAAAATTTCCACCAGCCAATTTAAAAGCAATTAGGTTAGATGTGGTCGGATAGCGTCGGAATTTTCCCCACGCTTTCTTTAGTTCTTTCTTAGTAATTCGGCACTCTTCAGTCCACCAGGGGTTCCATATTTTTGGTACTTTCCCTGATGTTTTAGGAATAGTTATATCTGCTGATTGAATAATTAAATTTGTAACTTTGACAACTGCGTCTTCTATGCTATAGTCTTGTACAATTTCCAATGTTATTGTAGCAAGTTGTGAAAATAGTGTCCAGTTTGCTTTCTGAAATATGAATTTCTTCGGTCTTTCAGGATATCTAATGTCATCATCAATGTAATTTAATATGATCGGGAAATGATCACTGTTATATAGGTCGTCTTCTGTATTGAAATTCCATTTGATGACTAAAGAAGGAAAGCAAAGAGCCAAATCAAGTGTGTGGAACGTCCGAGTTGGTTGATGAAAATATGTTTGGTTATTATTATTTAATAAACAGATACCGTGGTCATCAATTAGGGTTTCTATTTGTTTCCCTCTTATATTAATATCTGGACTGCCCATTGGGTTATGGCCATTGAGATCCCCAAGAAGAAAGAATGGTTCAGGTAATTGATCTATTAATTCATCTAATTCCTGTTGAGTGCAAATATAATTAGGTGGGAGGTAAATAAAACAAACAGTAACAAGGACATCAATCTGCAGGCCAATGCCTGTATCTCGCCATTTAATGGTACCTGTATAAAGGGAAAATCTTTTGAGATTAGAATTGCTACACCAGCTGAAGCTCTTGCACCTTGAGTGTAATCTTTCCTTATTATGTTATAATATTTAATTTTAATAACATCATCAGGAGAAAGACAAGTCTCCTGTAAGCCGAGACAAACGGGCTGGTATTTATTTAAAAGTGATTTAATATCATCAAAGTGGGACTTTAAACCAAGGCAATTCCTCCCCTCAGGGGCTCACCTACTATAGGTGAGTACGGGTGTCCCAATCCCGAGGTTCCCAGGGATCTATTCTCCCTTTATATTTATTCTCCCCTAAACCTGCTGCTGTCTGCTGTATCTCTTCCTTCCCTCGACGGCAAGCGAGGGAGCTCTCCATGAGAAGCTGTCGCCGCTGTGTTTGCTTCTTGCTTCTCATGGACAGCCAAAACCCCACGTGTTGGCCGTGCGTGGCAACCCTTTTGACAGACGGGTGGTGCACTGTGGTCCCCGGTGTATCAATCGGCTGGTACCTAGTCACCTGAGTGGCTAGGCTGCTAGAGATCAAGCGAAGGGGTTACTCCTTGGGCTTGGCGTTAAGGGTGGTCACTGTCCCCGGGGGTAACTCCCAGCGTATAGGTACCAATTAGCACTATGGTAAGTACCGAGGCTAGACATCTAGAGCCGGTGGCTGCCATCCCTTGTTGGGCTCCGTGGTGGGCGGTGCCGTCGGGCCCGAATCAATTTTCATATCGCATGGCTCCTCCCAAGAAGGGTCCCTTTAGTGGGCATCGCATAGTTCCTTTCTGTAAACCAACATTTTGATAGATATTATGTAATAAAACGAATTTCTGAAAGTGAGACATTTGAAACAGTTTCCCCTTTTTTGGTGCAGAAAGCAATTAGTGCTACAATTGGTGATGTGACGTCAATACGTAAGATGCGTTCTGGCGACTTGCTGATTGAGATTAATTCACGAAAGCAAGCCCAGAACATACAGAAGTTAAAGGCTTTAGCAACTATACCAATCAAGGTATCTCCACACACATCTTTAAATACATCAAAAGGTGTTATTACATGTGGAGAGATTTTCAACTTACCTGTAGATTTAATTACCGAAGAATTAAAATCGCAAGGTGTCACACATGTCCGCCGTATTACCATCCGGCGAGATGGACAAACTTTTGAGACAAAACATCATATACTTACTTTTATATCCCCTAAACTCCCGGACTACATATATGCAGGCTACATTAAGCTTTCCGTGAGACCGTATATACCGAATCTTCTCAGATGCTTTAAATGTCAGCGGTTTGGGCATTCGAAAGCAAACTGCCGTGGGACAGTCACTTGTGCCCGCTGTGCTGAGAAAGGACATGAGAGCCAGGATTGTTCAGCACCAGAGAAGTGCGTGAACTGTAAAGGCGAACATATGTCCTTCTCCCGCTTATGCCCACGTTGGAAAATCGAAAAACAAATCGCAGCAACTAAAATTAAAGAAAATATTCCATATCCTGAGGCTCGAAAGAAAGTTCTTACACAAACACCCTCCCCTGGCGTAAGTTACGCATCTATAGTACGGAAAAACTTTTGTGAAAATTGTACCTGTTCCAACTGTGCTCAAAATACCACCCGCATGATCTCTCCTAAGCTGTCATCTGATTCCGATACAGAAAAATCGGTTGTCAACACACCTGATACTGAAAAGCTAGACAAAAATAAGCGAAAAACAAAGCCGCTAAAATCTCTTACACTAAAGCTTGCAAAACGTGGACTGTCGAAGAAAGACTTGTCTTCGCAGTTAAAGAAATCAAGCACCAAAAATTCTGTTGCATTGGGACTTGCTAGTAGAGGTATAGCCCATAAGGACTTGACGTCCATTTTTGGAGGCTTATCAAATAGTCCCGATTTAAAACTCCATCCTTCTGAGGATGAAACTGAATTTGACATGAGTTGTGAAGTTTCAACAACTCCAACCATTGCTCTTAATTCCTCTTTTCGAAATAAAATTTCTTAATGGGTACCTTCCTATCTTGGAATTGTCGCGGCATTCGTTCCAAACTTCATGACATCAAGACTATTCTTAACAAATTTCATCCAATCTGCTTTTGTGTCCAAGAAACTTTCTTGACACCAAACATCCCTTTAAAATTGCGTGGTTTTAATTGTGTTAGAAAAGATGTAGAAACAGGATCTCACAGTTGTGGAGGTGTCTGTATGTTTACGTCAAACTTGTATCCAAGCACACCACTCAGTTTACATACTTCCCTGCAAGCTGTGGCAATACAGGTTCATGCAAGAACGTTAGTCACAGTTTGCTGCATTTATCTTCCGCCTCATGATGTTATCAGTCAGCAAGAACTTGACAATTTAGTGGACCAGCTTCCTTCACCTTTTATCCTACTCGGCGATTTCAACGCGCATAGTACCTTGTGGGGTTCGGATAGCACAAACTCTCGTGGGCGACAGATAGAAGTAAGTTTTCATTATCATATGTTAATACCCATGTTCATATTATACTACTAGAAGTTTGATTTTTAGTGCTATATTTAAACCAGTTTTATATTGATATCACAGATTTTGTATTTTATGATCTACTCTAATTTTACCGTTTGCTTGACGCAGTATAACCAAACATGGTTCTTGCGCCATTAAACAACAAACAAACAAACAAACAAGCGACAGATATAAGAGTTCCTATCAAATAACTGCCTCTGTCTGATAAATAATAACGAGAAAACTTACTTAAACGAACCCACAAGAACCTTCCATAATCTTGATCTGGCCATTTGTTCTCCTGAGATCCTCCCTTTGCTCAATCTCACAGTTGAAAGTGATCTTTATAATAGTGATCACTTTCCTGTAATAGTTTCACAAAATGACATTAATGATGTGACACCATGTTGCCCTCGTTTCATATTCCAGCGTGCAAACTGGAATGCTTTCTCGGAACTTGCAAATATTACAGAGACAATGGTCAGAGCTGCGGATATCTCGGAAGCAGTGCAACATGTTATTGATACCATCATGAGCGCCGCTAATGAAACCATACCAAAGAGTTCCCCACGTCTCAGAAAATTTCGAAGACCATGGTGGAATGAAGCTTGTCGCGACAGTTATAAAACTCAAAAAAAAAACTTTGGAACGTTTTTAGAAGGTACCCAACGACAAAAAATCTAATTGCTTTTAAACGAGCCAAAGCCTTTGCTCGTAAAGTTCGCCGTCAAAGTCAGAGGGAATCATGGGCATCTTTTGTTTCCTCCATAACATACTCCGCTTCCAGTAAAACCTTGTGGAACAAAGTTAAGGCCGCCAATGGGATTTATCGTGAATTTACCTTCCCTGTTTTGACTACAGGAGAAGTGAAACATTCCGATCCATTGGACATAGCTAATATTCTTGGCCAATCATTCGCGAAAGTTTCAGCAATTGATTCTTATAGTCCGGAATTTATAGCAATTAAGAATCGCGCAGAACGATCGCCATTGCGTTTTAATACCAAGAGAACTTTTCCATATAACTGCAAATTTAGAATGTCAGAACTAGACGCAGCGTTATCTCGCACCCGTGATACCAGCCCCGGGCCAGACGGAATCGTATATTGCATGCTTCGCCATTTGAATAGAATTTCCCTCTCCAATTTATTATTTTTATTCAATAGAATCTGGAATGAGCAGATATACCCTCATCAATGGTGCGAAGCTTTTGTGATTCCAGTGTTAAAACCTGGCAAAGAACCATCAAACCCTCTGAATTATAGACCAATTGCTCTTACGAGTTGTCTCAGCAAGATCTTTGAGCGTATGATCAATGTCCGCCTTGTGTTTGAATTAGAGAAACAAGGAAGTATTCCCCTGTTGCAGAGTGGTTTCCGAAAAGGACGATCAACTTTTGATAACATGATCCTTCTGGAGACCCAAATTCGCAATGCTTTTGTCCGGAGGAATCACCTTGTTTCTGTTTTCTTTGATATTGAAAAGGCATATGACCGTACATGGCGATACGGCATACTTTCTACGATTTTTAATCTTGGTTTTAGAGGAAACTTACCCATTTTTTTAATGAATTTTTTAGCTTACCGAACGTTCCGAGTTCGCTTGGGTAATTTTTATTCTAATTATTTTATTCAAACTGAGGGTGTTCCACAAGGAAGTGTCCTCAGTGTTACACTTTTTATTCTTTATTTCAGTCAGATACTTAATCATTTGCCATTCTCTATTCATGGTAGTCTTTACGTTGATGACCTACAGATCTCTTGCCAAGGAAGTAATATGCGTTTGATTGAGCGTCAGCTACAGAATGCAATTAACAAGATAGTAGCTTGGTGCGATACAAACGGACATAAAATCTCACCCGAGAAATGTCGGTGCATTCACTTTTGTAGAAAACGGAACATTCACTTGGACCCTGTACTATATATACGCACTATTACCATACCTGTCATAGAGGAAATAAAATTTTTAGGGATCTTCTTTGATCGTAAACTAACTTTCCTTCCACATATTCAGTTTTTGAGAAAGAAATGCGAGAAAACCTTAAACATTCTGAAGGTTCTCTCCAAAACAACTTGGGGTGCAGATAGAACTTCCCTCCTACGTGTTTACCAAGCTGTTATCCTTTCTCGCATTGACTATGGATGCATGGTGTATGGATCTGCTTGCTCTAGCCTTTTACGACGTCTGGACACCATCCACCATTCGGCTTTGCGAATTTGCTCGGGTGCCTTTCGAACATCACCCATAGAGACCCTCTATAATATCTGCCACCAGTTACCACTCGACTTAAGGCGTAAAAAAATATCTACTTTATACTTTCTACACGCACAAGCTACCTTGAATAATCCATTGGGTGAAATGGCACCATCGGCTGGACTGCGGAGACTCTATGATGCGTATCCCTTTCACGTACGCCCTTTTTGTGAGAGAATGAAAATGCTTCTGAATGATTTGGAACTTAATGATATTACTATTAAATCGGTTCGTTCTTTCCAATTCTCTCCTTGGAATATTCCAAAATTTACCTTTTTGAACCCGTTTTCTGGTTTCAATAAAGACATAACTGCACCAATTGTTTTACAGTAACTTTTCCGTTATCATCGCTGTCAATATTCTTCTTTTGCACCAATTTTTACAGATGGTTCGAAATCGGATGGACATGTCGGTAGTGGCATCATACTTCCATCTGAGACACTGAGCTATCGTTTGCACAATTGTTGCTCAGTATTTACTGCTGAGTTGACTGCAATTTTCTGTGCTCTTGAGAAGATCTCGCCAAAAACTCAGGGTAATTTCATAATCTATACTGATAGCATGAGTGCTTTGGAGACATTATCCAACTATCATAATCGAATGCATCCAATTGCCATTGAGGTATTGTCTCTTTTACAAACTCTTAAGGAAAAGGGATTTAATATTATATTTAGCTGGGTACCAAGTCACGTGGGCATAGTTGGAAATGAAGCAGCAGATGCCGCTGCAAAACATGCTTCCACTTTGCTGTGTCAAAGCATCCCATATAGTGACTTTAAAACAGCCATTTTTTCCCACCTGCTATCAATATGGCAAGGAAAATGGGATCTGCAGACTGAGAATAAGTTGCATTCAGTCAAACCATCTATTGGTTTATGGCCTACGATTCCTATACGAGAGCTCGACGTTAAGCTGACTCGTCTTCGTATAGGGCACTCACGTTTTACGCATAAATATCTTATTTTTGGAGATACTGCTCCGATATGTCCCACATGTCGGGTAGTTTTTAGCATTAAACACATTTTAATAGAATGTTGCTCATTTAGCTCACACAGAATTCGTTTTTTTAAATCGATATCCTTATCTTTAACAGACTTGGTGGGAGAGACGTACCACCAAAATATTTTCAAATTCTTAAAGGCTATTCGCCTTTTCACGTACATTTAATTCATTTTTTGTATTTTCGATTTATTTGACAATTACAAAACACTTTGTGACTTTCATTTTTATTTCCACATGTACACCATCATTGCTCATTTTAAATTTTTGAATTTTATATGTTTATTGTAATCTATTCAATTCTTTCCCTCTTTTACAGAGGATAAACAGTTTTATATTTTAACTGATGAAGCAAATTTTTTATGTAGTATGATTTTAAACCATATGCTTGGCGCAGCATGACCAAATATGGCCCTTGCGCCAAAAAAATTCAAAACAACAACAACAATCACGGCAATTCCACGAAATAAGTTTAAGTGCCATAAAAGTTTATTTTTTCTTTGGTGTATTTAAAGTCTCTTCGACCCCGTCAGTGAACATCACGTCTTCATCAGATGGGTGGATTTTAAAATCATCAGTATCATCATCTTCGTCAAGTCCTGACTGTTTTAAAAAACTTGTTTAGTGAGAGTACGTTTTTTAATGGAATCTCTTATTTTTCCGTCCAAATTATTTTTCATTGTCTGTATTCGAGATTTTCTCATTGCTTTCGTTTCTTTGAAAAGTTTTAACGTTCTCTTAGGTGTTTCTGCTTTTTTATTATTGGTTGGAGATATACGAGATGCTTTGTTATGAATGATGTTACCACTGTTTAATTGAATAGTGGGTGGTATTTTTAAAGCATTATTGTTATTTAGATTTCCTAAGTTAGTTTCCTTTTGGAATTTTTGGTCATTTACTTTAGATATATTTGGAGGTACAGTTTTGTTTTGTATTATTTCTTTTTCAGGATCATTGGATCTATTGCTATTAGTTGAATATTGTCTAGATGAAGGCGTTGGATTATTATCAGATGATATTTCTGTTTGTGGTGCTGTTTTATTTGAAAAATACGGGCAGGTTTTGACAGCAGAAGAATACGATACTCCAATTGTCGGTGTCCTGGAAACTACAATTTTTCGTGCTTCGGCAAAAGAAATATTTTTGTGACTTTTATTGTTTGAATTTCCTTTTCTTCGATCCATCTAGAGCATTTCCGAGAATAAGATGGATGGTCACCTTTGCAATTTATACATTTCGGGATAGAGGAGCAGGATTTACTGTTGTGCCCATTTCCGAGCAACGGCCGCACGTTTCTTTGCCGCGGCAGGCTGCCATAGAATGCCCGAATCTTTCGCACTTAAAGCATAGTAGCGGATTTGGGATATAAGGTTTGACTGGGCAATTAATGTATGCTATTTGAACCGATTTTGGTAGTGTAGGTGTGTTAAATGTAAGTATTAGATGCTTAGTTGCTAACATTTGGCCTTCACGTTTGATATAAATTCTTTTAACAGATGAGACATTTTGAGTGTTTAAACATTCAAGAATTTCTTCTTCGGAGTCGGATTTGAATTCAGATTCAGAGACAACTCCGCGAGACTGATTTAATGATTTATGAGCAGAAACAGTAACTTCGTGCATTCCTATTGATTTAAGGGTCTGTAATAAACTAGCCTGATTTGAAGATTTTACCTCTATGAGAATATCTCCAACTTTAGTTTTTTTGATAAATTGAACTTCACCAACTATTCCAAGGATAGTTTTATGAATTAAAATTGGGGAAACAGTTCTAAAATTACCATCAATCTTTTAATAATAAAAAATCTTTCAAAATTCATATAGTGCTTTGACGGACACTCGTCTCCGTCGGGACCTAAAGTTTGGGAGCCCATAACGAGCAAAATTTGTTCATCCCGATACGCCCCCACCCACCATGGAGCCCAAAGAGGGAAGGCAGCCGCCGGCTCTGGGGCTTCCAGCCTCGGCACTTACCTTAGGGGTGGCACCGGGATATAGACCTACATATATTGCAGACCTAACCCTCCAGCAGTGCTTCCTTGTTCCCGAAGAAAGGCACCACCAGCCGATTGACAGAAGCGGGCTCACTCCTGCCGCCCGACTTACGGAGCAGCATGGGCCAAAGAGAACGCAAAGGGACTCCAGGATCCCACTTTGCCCCTAACGTTTCGCCATGCACGGCCAACACATGGGTTTAATGCAAACTCAAATTTCAAATAAAAATGCAACATAAATAGAAATGAAATATCAATTCAAATGATACAAAAATGGAAATTAGAAAATAAAAATAAGAGAAGGATCGCTAGGGTAACCCGGGGACGCGACACCCGTATTTATCAAAGACGGTAAACCCCTTGGGAAAAGAAAAGATCCCTGGGCACCTCGGGGTTGGGACACCCGTACTCACCTATAGTAGGTGATCCCCTCAGGGGGAAATCCTGGATAAATTTTGTTTCGTCCATCACACCTTCGACTCCAAGTAAAATATTGTGGAATAAGGTTAAGGCCACTAATGGGATCTATCGTGAATCTTCCTATTTTAAATAAAGGAAGTACAACGTATTCAGCCCCATTAGACGTTGCCAATATTCTCAGCCAAGCATTTGCAGAAGTTTCCGCAATTGGTTCTTATAGTCTAGAATTTAAGGCAATTAAGAATTGCGCTGAACGGTTGCCATTGCGTTTTAATGCAAGAAGAAAACTTCCCATACAACTCTGAATTTAGGATGTCGGAATTGGAAACAGCCTTGTCTCAAGTCCATAATACAAGCCCGGGACCTGATGGTATCACTTACAACATGCTTCGCGATTTGAGTAAAACTTCCTTTTGCAACCTGTTAAGGTTATTTAACAGGATTTGGATTGAGCAGACGTACCCTGCACAATGGCGGGAAGCTATTGTGATCCCCATCTTAAAACCTGGCAAGGATTCGTGAAATCCTCTGAACTACAGACCAATAGCTCTGACAAACTGTCTATGCAAGACTTTTGAGCGGATGATTAATGCACGTCTCGTATACGAATTGGAGAAACAAGGATGCATTTCCCCGTTGCAGAGTGGTTTCCGTCGAGGTCGATCTACTTTCGATAACCTCGTTTTAATGGAAACCCAAATTCGCAACGCATTTGTAAGGAGGAACCACCTTGTCTCCATATTCTTCGATATTGAGAAAGCTTATGACCGTGCATGGAGGTATGGTATACTTTTAACACTTTTCAATCTTGGTTTTAGAGGAAATGTGCCCATTTTTATAAAAAACTTTTTGTCGTATCGCACTTTTAGAGTTCGAATGGGGAACTTTTATTCTAACAATATTATTCAAGCTGAGGGTGTTCCCCAGGGAAGTGTCCTCAGTGTCACTCTTTTTATTGTTCATATAAGTCAAATTTTAAATCAATTACCATCATCTGTTAATGGAAGCCTCTACGTTGACGATCTCCAGATTTCATGCCAAGGAAGTAATATGCATTTAATTGAAAGACAGCTTCAAAATGCAGTCAACAAACTAGTAACATGGTGTGATGAAAACGGGCACACCATCTCTCCAGAGAAAAGTCAGTGTCTCCATTTTTGCAGAAAACGTAATTTTCACTCGGAACCTAATATTTATATTCGTAGCCATTCTGTTCCAGTTGTTGATGAAATACGTTTTTTGGGTGTCGTATTTGACCGCAAACTCACCTTCATTCCGTATGTTTTGTACTTGCGAAGGAAATGTGAGAGAACCTTGAACATCTTAAAAGTCCTCTCCAGAACTTCTTGGGGAGCAGATAGAGCCTCTCTAATCCGTATTTACGAGGCAGTCATTCTTTCCCGTATCGACTACGGATGCATGATGTATGGATCCGCACGCCCTAGTGTTTTGCGTAGACTGGATACTATCCATCATTCTGCATTAAGAATCTGCTCTGGTGCCTTTCGAACATCCCCCATAGAAAGTTTATACAATATTTATCAACTACCTCTCTACTTAAGGCGTAAAAAAATTGCCGCCTTGTATTACTTCCGAACGCAGTCTCTCCCGAAGCACCCTGTATCTGAATTAATACTTTCAGCTGGTCGTGGGAGAATTTATGATGTTCGTTCCTCTTGTATTCCACCGTTCAGTGTGAGAATGAAAAGGCTTTTGCAGGAGTCGGACTTTAATTTAACAATTATGTCTACAAATGTCTTTTGCTTTTCCCCATGGGATAACCCAGAATTTACCTTTTTAAATCCATTTTCTGGATGTGATAAATCCAAAACAGCATCTGTTGTTTTTCAACAGATATTTCTCTATCATCGCTGTCAGTATTCATCTTTCATCCCAGTTTTTACAGATGGCTCGAAATCAGATGGACATGTCGGACTTGGCATTGTACTTCCATCTGGTACATTGAGCTATCATTTACATACCTGTTTTTCTGTTTTTTCTTCGGAACTAATGGCAATTTCCTCTGCCCTTCAGGAAATTTCGATGTCTACTTATCGCAGCTTCATTATTTATACTGACAATATGAGTGCTTTAGAGACGCTCTCCCATCCCTACAATCAAATGCATCCTGTCGCCTTAGAAATTCTAAATACTTTACACCTTCTTCGAAATAAGACATTTAATATTTTATTTTGTTGGGTACCGAGTCACTCGGGAATTTCAGGAAATGAGACGGCAGACTGTGCTGCAAAAGTTGCTTCTTCATTTCTTTCACAAAACCTGCCATACAGTGATGCGAAGAAGTTCTTTCTTTATCATCTCTATTCCACTTGGCAGACAAACTGGAATGAACAGGTTCATAACAAATTACATGCCATCAAACCTTTCATTGGATTATGGCCTGTACACCCTATACGGGGGTTGGATGTTAAATTGAACCGCCTCCGTATAGGACATACACGTTTTACTCATAAACATCTCATTTGTGGAGAGAGGAAACCCACGTGTCCTACATGCAATACAAATTTTAATGTAAAACACATTCTTATTGAATGTCCAGATTTTAAATCACATCGTGAGTTATTTTTCCAGTCATCGTCTCTAACTATGCAGGACTTGGTGGGTGAAAAACACTACCCAAATATTTTTAACTTTTTAAAAGCTATTCGCTTTATTACATATATTTGATAAATCGTCATATTAGATAAACTTTATCCTTTTTCAATTGTACTCTCTTTGTTTAGTTTGTAACTTTTTATTAGCTTCTTATTTTCATGTATTTGGACATTTTCTTATATTGATAGCTCCTTTGAATTTGTGTACTAATTTTTAAATTTTGTTGCTGAATAAAATTCTGAGTAATTTCATTCGCAGGAATTCTGAATATTACTTTTGTGCTAATTAGGTTTTAAAACTTTTATATCCATGCTTTTTATTGAATTGCTGAAGCTTTAAAAATAAATGAAATTTCAAATTTTATATAATACCATATGCTTGGCGCAGTATGGCCAAATTTGGCTTTTGCGCCAAAAAACCTCAACTACCTACCTACCATAAATATCATATGGGCCGCAAAAACCATTCTCCCTTCAGTGGGAACCTCAACAATGAAGTCGAATCTAATAAATCATTTGATACATTTTTTATTTTGAAACGTATTTCTACTACAAATGAGACTTTTCATACTATTTCTCCGTTCTTGGTTGAAAAGGCGATATCCTCTAATCTTGGCAACACTAAGTCTATTCGGAAACTACGCTCTGGAGATCTTCTTATTGTGGTTGCATCTCGTAAGCAAGCAGAACAAATTATTAAATTGAATTCTCTAAGCACTATCCCTGTTTCTGTAACTCCATATGCATCTGTTACTCTCAAAAGGTGTAATTTCTTGCGGAGAACTTTACAAATTTGCTCCACCGGAACATTGAAAAGATTTCAAGACAATTGGCGTTACTCATGTGCGTCGGATCAAAATCAGACAAAATGGTGAACTAGTTGATACTAAACATTTAATTCTCACTTTTCACTCTCCTAGATTACCCGAGTCATTTAAAGCGGGGTACATGAAATTGACAGTTAGACCATATTTTCCAAATCCCTTGAGGTGTTTTAAATGACAGCGTTTTTGGCATTCACAAGCTTCCTGCCGTGGAACTCTTATTTATGCCCACTGTGCGGAAGCTGGTCATGACAGCTCTGCGTGTACTAAACCAGAGAAATGCGTGAATTGCAAAGATTCTCATACTTCCTTTCCCCGTTCCAGTTCTGCTTGGAAATTTGAAAAGAAGTGATTGCTGAGAAGGTAAAAAAAGATATTTCTTATATCGAAGCCAGACGGATTGTGAAGTCTCACACTCCACCTTCAGGAGTCAGCTATGCATCTATGGTGAATAAAACATTCTGAACCACAAGCACTCTCATCTTATCTGCAGTCCTATCATTGGAGTTTCTGCTCGATTTAAAATATCGTACATACCTTCGGAGACCTGACCTAGATATGACAAATCTTTTATAGCAGCATTCAATCCCAGTACATGTGGAGAGAAAATCCATCAATCCACTGTCCCAGAATCTAATATAAGTTCATCTGATTGCTCTGGTTTTAAAAAAATTAATAACAGGAAAAAGCTCAAAAAAGATTATAGGATTAATAAAGGTAATCAAAAACTAAATATCAATAAGGCACCGAAATATTATAAAACCCCGCAGCTTTTAGAATTTCACAAGATGAATTCGGATAAAACACAGAGTGCAAAGTTTCATAAAACTTCACCTAGAAAGCCTTTCCTTTCCGCTTCCGTAGAGGGAAATTCAGGAACGAATGATGTAACCAGTGCTGCTTTGATTACAAACTCTCCAGCCCTTGTTTGTTCTGCTGATACCGAGACTCAAATTTAAGCTGTCCTCCCTTTGAGAAAATCCAGCGATCCATTACGTCAGGAATCGGATACTGTCGCAGAAATCTGTTCTAGTGCATCGGAAGGTGAAACACTGGAATATAATATGTCCGAAAACTTAGAGGATACATCTGAAGACGTTTGTCCTCCAACTCCGCCTCTACCAACCACTACACGCAAACGGGAGAAAAGATACTCCCATATTATTATTCCAACAAAATATAAATAAATATATATATTCTTTTCAACCTTTGTTTTTAAAATTATCGATTTCGTAGTTATCTGTTTGTTTTAAAATTTACATTTATTGCATGACGTTATGTACTCGGTTAATTCCTTTTAATCTTTGCCGTAAATTTAGCCCTCAGGGGCTCACCTACTATAGGTGAGTACGGGTGTCCCAATCCCGAGGTTCCCAGGGATCTTTACTCCCTTCATGTTCAAACTCCTCTATGCCTTCTGCTTTCTGCTGTTGTTTCCTTCCCTCGACGGCAAGCGAGGGAGCTCTCCATGAGAAGCTGTCGCCGCTCTGTTTGCTTCTTGCTTCTCATGGACAGCCAAAACCCCACGTGTTGGCCGTGCGTGGCGACCCATTAGACGGGTGGTGCACTGTGGTCCCCGGTGTATCAATCGGCTGGTACCTAGTCACCTGAGTGGCTAGTCTGCTAGGGATCAAGCAAAGGGGTTACTCCTTGGGCTTGGCGTTAAGGGTGGTCACTGTCCCCGGGGGTAACTCCGAGCGTATAGGTTCCGGCTAGCACTATGGTAAGTACCGAGGCTAGACTTCTAGAGCCGGTGGCTGCCATCCCTTGTTGGGCTCCGTGGTGGGCGGTGCCGTCGGGCCTGAAAATTCAAAAATGTCATATGGGCTCCTCCAAAAAATCTCCCTTCAGTGGGCATAAGAAGCATGTTTTCTTTACTTCTAATCAATTTGATACTTTTTTCGTTATTAAAAGAATCTCTGACAAGCAGGATACTTTTAATTCAGTTTCACCTTTTTTAGTGCAAAAGGCCATTGCAGCAGTTGTCGGCGAAGTTTCCTCAATACGTAAAATGCGTTCAGGTGATTTGCTGGTAGAAGT
>JAPMOR010054847.1:139070-153419 GCA_026543865.1 Argiope aurantia | reverse complement strand
GGAATAAAATTGAACGTATGAAAATATATACCTGGAATGGATAAATATACGTATTATTAGTAATAATTTGATCGATAAGATCTTAAAGCTTTGTAGCATAAGAAAATAGTTTATCTAAAAATATATATAATTAAAATTTGACAAGTTTCTCTTTTATAGCGTGCTTTCATTTAAGGATTGCTTATGCAATTTATTTTTCAAAATAAGACACTAAACTTATGTACATAATTTACTTAACGAACGAAACTTTTTAATTTTTAATGAATTTTTTTTTTTTTAGTTTTCATTAATAAGTGTATTTAAAAACGGGGAGATATATAGAACCAATATATTAAAGTGGGATTTTTCGGAAAGATAAGCATTCATTATATTAAATCCTTACTTTTATAATGTAATAATCTATATATGAAAATTGAATATTTGTTTAATTCTTAAAACCTTATAGAATTTCACACTCCTTGGCGAATTCGAACAAAAATGTAAGCATTGTAGATATATAAGTTTCATTGTTTTTATATTTTTCTCTGGTTTTTAATAATATTTTCAAAGTTAATATAAGCGCAGTTTTTAAAGGTTCTATTTTTTTTTTTTTTTCTATTCGAAATATTAATCTTATTTCACTGCTGAATCCCATATACATCGAGCGGTTTTGTTAATGTTAAACTGGTTTCTTCTGACATTTTTACTTATACATAGGATGTTGAGTAATTTAATCCGCGTGAAAGTAAATGAATAAGTGATCTAATAGTGAGCATTTTTTGTTATTTTAATTAAAGTGAAATAATTACATTGTTTTTTTGAAATGTTGCCATTTTTTTACCTCCTTGATCTAATTTTATCTCTTATCTTAGCATTAAAAAAATTTTAATGCGTACAGCTGACATTTAGACTATTTTCTTCTCCTTTTTGTCCAGTTTGAGTTCACTGGATTTGATTTTAATTTATTTATCAAGTTTGTTAGTTTTTATTTCCTAATAAGCCAAATGAAGAAACTAAAATGCTCGTTTAATTTCCCAAAGCTTTAAAGAGGTAATTAATTATTGTTAATTAGGGCTAATTTTTCTAAATATTCTAAAGAAATTGAATAGAAAAATAGAAAAATTTAAATAAAAATCTATATATTTTCTTTCTTTTTCACAAACAATAAACGGGCGAAGTATTTTATATATACTGGTTTGTATATGTAAAATTGATGTATCTTGTTCTGACATTTTGGCTTAATTTTCCTGTTCGCTCCTGTTTTTATTGTCATCTGATATGCGTTCTTGTACAATAATCATCTGGCTTGCAAATGGGAAAATAATTCTTCAAACTATCACATGCTTTGAAATCGCATATCAAACTTCAATCACTTAACATTTTCTCATAGTTTCTTTATCTTTGTTCCCACGATTAGAAACCTTAAAAACAATTATTGTTTAGCTTAAGGTTTTAAAAAAAGTCGTTTAGATTTCGAACAGCGTGAGAACAAATTCGATTTAAATCGGCTTGTCAAGAAAAATGTTCGAAAAGATATTGTCAGATGAGCATCTGATAGATTGTCCCCTAACGTTTCACCACAAAGTACGTCGTTAATGGTAAAAACCACAGATGTTATTACAAGGAGTATTTCCTTATAATTATCAACTCGTCCTAAAGAGGAGTAAGGGAAAGAGCAATTCACAATTTTCTGGAAATGGAACCTTATCTTACGCAGTGCCCTGATAGTAAACCTAAAGATGACTCATAACAAAAAAGCTTTAATTTAAAAATCAATAATAAATGTTTGCGAAATCTCTCACTCAGTAAGAACATCCTAAGCATCCTTTCATTGTAAAAAGTTAACAAAAAGATTAAAAGAAAAGCGATGTTTATACAATATCCCTCTTGACAATATTCAAAATATAAACTATTCAGCAACAATTAAAATACACAAAAATCCACAAAAACCATAAAAAAAATTATTCCAATATGCTAAAAAAGTGTAACACTAAAACAAGTTATTTCCTATCTCTGGAATAAGAAAAATTCGGAAACCCCCACATTTCAAGTAATTTGAAATTTTTTTATTCTTAATAACCTTTAGCCTCACATTTTCATATTTTAAAAACAGAACTCGTTTGAACGAGAGTGCCAGATCCGCAGGAATATTTCTACTAAATTAGTGAATATCTCTACTTATAATGAAAATGAGTATTCGAATTGGCGATCAAATTGTTTGTCCTAGTGCGAACTTCATCCGTATATATATATATACATATTTGAAATATACTACATTATTTTTGATTAATTTAAAATTGGAAAATTATATGGTATAAAATTTCGTATCATTGATAAAAAGAAATTGAATTCACAATTAATGTTGAAATTATTTTTCTACTGCGATAATTTCGAATGAACTTTAAAATATTAATAATTTTTATTAACCCTTTAAAGGGTTTTCTTTTCCTAGTCATGTTGGAGTAAAATGCTTTTAGAATTGAGATTGGCCTAGGAAATAGATTCACTTATTAGATAAATTTAATCTGATTTATTCATTACATTTTTCAATTAATAATTAAGAAACAGTTCAAGACACATCATTTTATTTGAGATAAACAAATGAAGCTTATTTGTCTCACTAAAAAATTCGTAAGAATTTATGCCAACTTACAAAATTTTATTCAAAGATTAATGAATTTGGTGATGAGCGTAATTCCCATGCCCTTAGAAAGGGTAAATTAAAATTTTAAAGAAATGAGTTCCACTGTCCAACGTATGTAGGTGCTGATTTTGGTAACTGTGAAGTCTGAAGATCAGCAAAACAAACAGACAAATAATAGTGCACACGCTCATCCATCTTTATTATTAACAGAGACAAATGTTTGTGCGTTTTGGCACTCTATTAGAGCTTACATATTTATCTCAGCGGAATATAGATCTAAGAAAAAGAAACTGTGCATTGTAGAGATCATTGTTTTTCTACTTCTGAAACATTTTTAAAAATTATTAATTAAAAATTAAATGGGATTTTGATGAGTTTTTTTTATTACAATTATTACAGTATTAAAAGGATTTTTTTTTATCATCTTAAAATTCAAAAGATTACTTTTTCAATGATTCATTTGTGTTGAACTTTATTTTTTTTTATTTATTTGCAATAAATTCAAGAGCATATATTAAGCCTTTTTAACAACAGCAAATTTCACTGTTATAAAATAATTCAAGCCGTTTGCATTATTTCTACACTTTTTTTTCTATTGTTCAAGATGAAGTTACGAAGACATGGCTTATGTTTCCATAATTAGTAAATTTCTGTTAAAGCGTGCTTTTAATATACTTTTAGAATTTTTTTTTTGTAATTGAACTAAAGTTTAATTTTACAACTGAGCATCGAACAAAATTTTCAATTCTGCATTCATTTTTAAAATATCTGCTCTATCTTGTAATATAATTAAAAATATAACAATATATGATTGTTTTTATAACTTGAAAATTACATTATTATTATAATAGGCTGAATTGTAGTTGAATCAGAGAAATTTTCACTGGATAAGATATATGATAGATCATCTGAAACATTTCAAAAATTAAAAAGAAATATTCAGTAATATACATAAAACTTTATTGTTGAATGATTCTATTCCCCCAATTTAGAAATTTAATAAGCCTGATTGGTTTCAACAAAACAGGTTTTGCATTAATTGAAGTTTATTCACTCCCGTTTTAAATTAAGGATTTACTGTAGTGTAGCTGATAGAAAATTCAAAAATTATGTAGTATAGAATGGGGCATGGCGTCTGAAACAGTAGGAGTTATATGACTATCAAAATTTAAAATTCTAAAATGTTTTGCTTAAGAAACCATTTAATTAAAAAATTTATATTGATCAGCCACCTCGACACATGTGTTGGTCGCCAAAAGCAGCTAGGAAGAAATGAGTAAAAAAAGATCAATGCAACTGCATTTGCAAAGCTTTTAAATTCAGAATTTTTTTAATGATTCGTTTACCTCACGATATGTCGTTATCCGATTGCAAAATAGTGAGGGCTTTGATTCTAACCCAAATAACTTAAAGTTGAAATTTTCTTTTTAAATTGTAATTTATTTTAAAATGGTTCTTAATATTCTGTGGGAGCTTTCTTTAGAAGCATTCGAAAAATTCCAGTTGCAAATTGTTAATTATAAGTCTAAATAACCTGTATTATTTAAGTAATTTTTCCAGGCCAAATTTGTATCAAACCGATATCTCGGAAATTGAAATATGGTATGGAATTCCATAATTATACAATCATTTTCAAAATACTGAAGAAGCAAATTTATAATTTGATGCTTCTTATCGCAATTAATGTTTTAAACGCTCATTTTAAAATATTAAAATACATTGGCAATGCGCAATGAGAATTTTTTTTCAAGAATTAAATCGATTGTGCGTAATTTCGAGAAATAATTTCACAGTAAGAGGGGATTAAAAATTTTGAGAAACATATTACAATGAAAAAAAATAATAAACGAACTCTTTCAATTTATAAAAATTAGATACTTATCAAATTAAACATAACAATAATTTATTCTTAACGTAAATTTTATGCGGTGTTTTATGAAATAATCGAAAAACCTCAACAACAACAACAAAAAAAAACAATCACACTTTTTGCATTTTCAATCTATGTTATTGCAGCTCTCTTCTTAACCACTAAAAGAAAAAATTCTCTTAAAAATCGAAAGGCAGCGATAGCGGTAAGCAATAACTGTCACTCACCATGTGGTAAGCTAACGACTTAGATCCAGCAGCGCTGAAATAACCGCAAAAGGGGAAAGCAATCCCTTTGTCAAAATCCTAACACTTTTTAAGAATAAACCTGTTATTCAGACGTGCCGCTACCCCTCAGGGGCTCACCTACTATAGGTGAGTACGGGTGTCCCAATCCCGAGGTTCCCAGGGATCTTTACTCCCTTTATGATTTACTCTCCACTACGCTTTCTGCTGTCTCCTTTTCTTCTTTCCCTCGAGGGTAGGCGAGGGAGCTCTCCATGAGAAGCTGTCGCCGCTCTGTTTGCTTCTTGCTTCTCATGGACAGCCAAAACCCCCACGTGTTGGCCGTGCGTGGCGACCCATTAGACGGGTGGTGCACTGTGGTCCCCGGTGTATCAATCGGCCGGTACCTAGTCACCTAAGTGGCTAGTCTGCTAGGGATCAAGCGAAGGGGTTACTCCTTGGGCTTGGCGTTAAGGGTGGTCACTGTCTCCGAGGGTAACTCCCAGCGTATAGGTGCCAGTTAGCATTATGGTAAGTGCTGAGGTTAGGAATATCTAGAGCCAGTTACTGCCATCCCTAGTAGGGCTCCGTGGTGGGCGATGCCGCTGGGCCTGAATCCCCATCAATATCGTATGGGCCGCAAAAACCTTGCTCCCTTCGGTGGGCAACAAAAGAATATTAACCTTTTTGAAAAACATTTCGACAAATTCTTTATTGTAAAACGCATTTCTGAAAGCAACGAAACATTTAACAGTGTATCACCGTGTCTAGTGGAAAAGGCAATTACAGGAGCACTTGGAGAAGTTGTTTCAACTCAGAAACTTCGCTCAGGCGACTTACTTGTAGAAGTCGGTAGTCGCAAACAAACTCAACAAATAATTAAACTGAAGGCATTGGCATCTATAACTATTAGTCTAACGCCTTTTGAAGAATTAAGCGCTCATAGGACGCTTAATTCTTCAAAAGGCGTTATAACCTGTGGCGAACTATTTAACGACACCTTGGATAAAATTACAGCAGAATTGAAACCCGAAGGAGTGACGCATGTACGCCGTATAACAATTCGGCGGGATGGACAACTCCTTCCCCCAAAACACTTTATTTTGATATTCAACACACCTAAATTGCCAGAACGGGTAAAAGTGGGTTATATGAGACTAGCCGTGAGACCATACATACCAAATCCTCTTAGGTGCTTTCAGTGCCAACGATTTGGACACTCGAAATCGAACTGCCGCGGGACTCTCACTTGCGCCCGGTGTGCAGTGAAAGGCCACGAAAGTCAGCAGTGTTCCGCTGAAGGAAAATGTGTGAATTGCAATGGCAATCACACTTCATTTTCCAGATCATGTCCACGTTGGTTGATGGAGAAACAGATTCTAACAATTAAACATAAAGAAAATATCTCGTACTCTGAAGCTAGGCGTAAAGTCAATGTCCAGACACCGACAACAGGTGTAACTTATGCTTCCGTTTTGCAAAAACAATTTTGTGCAAATTGCTCTTGCACGAATTGTGTTAAAAATATCAGTGAAAATAAACCGCCTATGAAATCAGATTCAGATACTGAAAAGTCCGTAACTAGTGCTCCTGAAACTGGAAAACCTGAGATAGTTCAACGTAAACGGAAATCGAATAAATCGTTAAAACTTAAGCTTTCGAAACTTGGCGTTTCCGGAAAACAGCTTTCTGAAAAGATAAAAGCATCAAGTTTACATAACTCTGTCGCTCTGGGACTTGCGAATCAGGGTATAGTCCAAAAGGATCTATCGTCCATTTTCAGTGGCGTGCCCAAAAGTCCCGAACTTATCGCACTACATCCATCCGAAGAGGAGGATGAAATCCAAATGAGTTGCGATTTATCGACAACTCTAACTAATGTCCCTAATACCTCTCATGCAACCTTTTCTTAATGGGTCATTTCCTTTCTTGGAACTGTCGTGGCACTCGGTCCAAGCTAAATGAAATTAGGACCATTCTTAACGAATTTCATCCAGCTTGCTTCTGTCTTCAAGAAGCTTTCTTGAAATCAAACATGCCTCTTAAATTGCGGGGTTATAATACTGTTCGGAAAGATTCGGACAGTAATTCGCATAATTCTGGAGGCGTTTGCATCCTGACCTCAAATTCTTTTCCTAGCACACCTCTCTCACTTCATACTAATTTGCAGGCTGTGGCGGTTCAAGTACATGTACGAACACTAATTACAGTCTGTTGTGTTTATTTGCCACCTAATGATTCAATCAGTCAAAAAGACCTTGATAGTTTAGTAGCACAACTTCCAGCACCATTTATCTTACTTGGTGATTTCAATGGCCATAGTACCTTGTGGGGTTCGCATAGCACAAATTCTCGTGGTCGACAGATTGAGCAGTTCATTACTAATAATGCTCTCTGTCTGCTGAATAATGAAGAGAAAACTTACTTCCACGAGCCTTCATGCACCTTTCACAGTTTAGATCTCGCCATATGTTCACCAGTTCTTTTTCCGTTGCTAAATTTTACAGTTGGAAACGATTTACACGAGAGTGATCATTTCCCTGTAATAGTATCCCATGCGGTGGTGGTAAGACTCAAGGTCGACCTCGCTTCCTATTCCAACATGCGAATTGGACTGATTTCTCTCAACTGGCCAAAATTACAGAAAATATGATTAACACACCAGATATCTCGACAGCAGTACAGATTGTCCACGATTGCATTATGAAAGCTGCAAATAAATGTATACCCAAAAGCTCACCCCGTCTACGGAAATTCTGCAGACCGTGGCGGAACAAGGCTTGTCACGACAGTTATAGGAAACAAAAACAGTTTTGGAATAAATTTCGCAGATGCCCAACAACAGAAAATCTTGTTGCATTTAAGCGAGCCAGAGCTTATGCTCGCTGCATTCGCCGGCGTAGCCAGAGGGAATCCTGGCTTAAATACGTCTCATCCATCACTTATTCTACCTCTAGCAAACTACTATGGAGGAAATTAAAGGCAGCTAATGGAATCTATCCGGAATTTTCATTTCCTGTATTGAAATCGGGAAATGTAATTTATTCCTAACCTGTAGAAGTTGCCAATGTTCTTGGGCTTGCATTTGAAAAAGTTTCGGCTATTAATTCGTACAATCCTAAATTTCAAGTGAACAAAAAACGAGCGGAAGAAATCAATTTAAATTTTACTGCACGTAGATCTTTTGCATATAATAGCGCTTTTAAGCTGTTTGAGCTGAAGAAAGCCTTGCAACAAGCACATGAAACTAGTCCTGGTCCTGATGGTATCGCTTACAGTATGCTTCGCCATTTAGATGAGGTGTCACTGTCCAATTTGTTAAAACTTTTTAATCGAATCTGGTCTGATCATAAATTCCCTACACAATGGCAAGAGGCAATAGTGATTCCAATCCTTAAACCAGGAAAGGATCCTGCCAGCACTTTGAACTACAGGCCAATCGCTCTGACGAGTTGTATGTGCAAGACTCTCGAGCGTATGGTAAATGCCCGCCAAGTGTTTGAGTTGGAGAAACATGGATACATCTCACCGTTGCAGAGCGGCTTTCGACGAGGAAGATCAACATTTGATAACATAGTTCTTCTGGAAACACAAATTCGTAATGCCTTTGTTCACAGGAATCATCTAGTTTCCATTTTCTTCGATATTGAAAAGGCTTACGATCGTACGTGGCGTTACGGTGTTCTACAAACACTTTTAAATTTGGATTTTAGAGGAAACCTCCCTGTTTTTATTCAAAACATTTTGACTACTCGGATATTTCGTGTACGTGTCGGTAATTTTTATTCTGATCCTTTTATCCAAGCTGAGGTTGTTCCACAAGGAAGTGTCCTCAGTGTCACGCTTTTTATAACTCACTTTAGCGAAATTCTAGGCCAACTTCCATCTGTTCAAGGGACACTATATGTTGATGATTTGCAGATTTCTGCTCAAGGCTGTAATATGCACTTGATTGAAAGGCAACTACAGAATGCAGTGAACAAACTAGTTTCCTGGTCTGAAAGAAATGGGCACACTCTTTCTCCAGAAAAGAGTCGTTGCGTACATTTCTGCCGGAAGCGAAACATGCACCGAGATCCTCTGATTAACATTCAAGGAAACGCCATTCCTGTTGATGATGACGTGCGATTCTTGGGAGTGATTTTTGATAAAAGACTCACTTTCCTTCCGCATATTCTATATCTGCGAAAGAAGTGTGAGAAATCTCTTAACATCTTAAAAGTGCTGTCAAATACTTCTTGGGGTGCAGATCGGCCATCCCTTCTCCGAATATACGAAGCCGTTATTTTATCCCGTATAGATTATGGTTGCATGGTATACGGTTCTGCACGCCCTTCTGTTTTACGCAGGCTTGATACGGTGCCTCATTCTGCCCTGAGAGATTGCTCCGGTGCTTTCCGCACATCATCTGTAGAAAGCCTATATGTCATCTGCAATCAAATGCCTTTAGATCTGCGACGTCGCAAATTAATTGCACAAAATTATTTCCGAGTGCAATCAATTCCGAAACACCCTGTTAAGCAGTTGTCTCTTCCAGGTGGTCTTCGGAGACTATATGATGCACGTGCCTATCACATCCTTCCCTTTAGTGAGAGAATAAAATTTCTGCTGAATGATTCGGGACTCCATGAGGCTACAATTCAACCTATTAATTACTTTTCTTTCCCACCTTGGGATACTCCAAATTTGTCATTCTTGAACCCGTTTACGGGATTTGACAAATCCAGAACAGCACCTATTATATTTCAGAAACTCTTTCAAGATCATCGCAGCCAGTATTATTCGTACACAGAAGTATTCACTGATGGATCAAAATCTAATGGTCATGTCGGTATTTTTGTTGTTTTACCTACTCAGACATATAACTACAGTTTGCCCACATCATTCTCCGTTTTGACTGCTGAATTGGTTGCAATAACATACGCCCTTGAAGTGATTTCATCTTCTTGTACACGCACCTTCTGTATCTACACTGACAGTAAGAGTGCTTTGGAATCTCTTTCCAACTTCAATAATCTAATGCATCCGGTTGCTTTGGAAATCCTGATTTTCCTTCAATCCCTTGAAAACAAAGGGTTTGAAATTCTATTCTGCTGGGTTCCGAGCCATGTCGGAATACCGGGAAATGAAATGGCAGATGCTGCAGCAAAATCCTCAAGCACTTTTCGTGAGCGAGCGCTCACACATGGCGATGCAAAGACATGTTTTGCTCAGCCCGTTCACATGTTGTGGCAACAATCTTGGGATCAGCAGATTTCCAATAAGCTACATTCTCTCCAACCAATGATTCGATTATGGTCTACCATGTCAGTGCGTGGGCTTGATGTAAAACTAATTCGGCTCCGCATTGGTCATACACGCTTCAGCCATAAACACCTTTTATTTGGTGAACCATGTCCAAAATGCACGACATGCCATACAGTTTTAAGTGTTCGTCATGTTTTAATTGAATGTCCTGTTTTTAAAAATCATCGGTTACGGTTTTTTAATGCAGTTTCTATAGACATGCTTGAACTATTGGGCGAGAAACCTCACTCTAATATTTTTAAATTTCTACAGACAATTGGTTTGTTACATTTTATTTAGGATTTAATCAATTTGGAATCCATTTTCGAGTGTCGGTAATTTTTGAACTTTTATTTTTTTCATGAACGGTTTTTAAATACAGTTTTAATGCATTAGCTTGCGATTGGAATTTTTAACCTTGCCTGGTTTTTAATCGGAATAAATTTTTTCAATGCCTTCAAAATGCTTCTTACCATTTGATTGGCGCAGCATGGCCAAATATGGCCTTGGTGCCAGGAAACCTAAAAAACCAACCAACCAACCAGACGTGCCGCTATCGGTAAGTTTAGCGATCTGAACGCCGCCGACAGGAGGGTTAAGTGGGTACGGGTGTCCCAATCCCGAGGTTCCTAGGGATTTTTACTCCATTTATGCTTACTCTACCCTACGCCTTCTGAATTCTGCTGTTTTTTTTCTTTTCCTCGACGGCAGGCGAGGGAGCTCCCCATGAGAAGCTGTCGTCGCTCTGTTTGCTTCTTACATCTCATGGACAGCCAAATCCCCACGTGCTTGGCGACCCATAGGACGGGTGGTACATTTTGGTCCCCGGTTTATCAATCTGGTCTGCTCAAGGGGATCAAGCGAATGGGTCACTCCTTGGGCTTGGCGTTAAGGGTAGTGACTGTCCCCGCGGGTGACTCCCAGCGTATATGTTCCAGCTACCACCATAGTAAGCGCAGAAGCTGGAAATGTCTAAAGCCGGTGGCTGCCATCCCTTGTTGGGCTCCGTGGTGGGTGGGGCCGTCCGGCCTGAACTTTTGTCTTTTTTGCATGGGTCTTTTTTCTCGAACAGATTCCGATAAGTCAATTAAATTGCACAAACTGAGCGTACGAAGTTTTTTCAAAAATGTTTAGTTAAAACCATTTGATACAAAAGTATATTCAAAGTACTGCTGGGAACGTCACATCTGTAAAGAAGCTTAGATCTGGAGATTTGTTAATAGAATCTGCGACGCAGAAACAGTCAGAGCAACTTCTAGGGATAAAGAATTTCGGTGATGCCCCAATAAAAGTATCTGGTCATAAAACTCTGAATTATACCGAGGTGTCATATCTAGTATGGACCTTATTATGGTGAGTGATGAAGAATTTGTTTCTGAATTGCAGTCATTTAGAGTAACAAGTGCACGCCGTATAACATTAAAAAGAGATGGTAAAATAATTCCTACCAAACATATTACTTTAACATTTGCTACTCATGTGTTTCCCAGAAAGATAACAGCTGGGTTTAAAAGTTGCAATGTGCGTCTTTTTGTGCCAAACCCGGTGCGTTGTTTTAAATACCAGAGGTTTGGACATACAAAAACAAGTTGCCGCGCTTTTTCCTCTTGCTGTCCACAATGTTCTGACATCGGCCATGATGACACTCCTTCCACATAGCCTGAAAAATGTGTTAATTGCAACGGTAGTCATCCTACTTAATCTAAATCCTGTCCCAAGTGGAAGATTGAAAAGAAAATCCAGACCATTAAAATTTCTAGAAATATCTCTTTTGCAGAAGCTAGGCAAATAATTGAAAATCGAACTTCAAAGGAAAATCTCCCATACAGTACAACTTTAAGAAGAACGACTTGTTTAAGCATGCAAAATGAACCGATACAAATTCAAGAAAACAGTAGTCCATCGCAAACAATCTCGAAGTCTTTTTCTTCTCCATCAAATAAGGAATACATTAAAATCAAATTGAAAGATTGGCCTGAAATAATAAAGGTTAGTAAGTCTTCCATAACTAAAGAAAAAAACATTACAAAAAACTTTAAAACAGTTCCCCAAAATTAAAATCTTTCCATTCCAAACCAAAATGAACAGAAAGAAAAGATAAATGTAAATAGTAAGGATGTTGAGTTCGAAATTCATCCATCCGATTAATCTCTCAGCGAAATGGATCTGAGCGATGAAGCTAGAATAGACACAGCAAAGCCAAAAGTTTTCAAATCTAAATTCTTGAGAAAACCGAAAGGACAAATATTAATTTAGTCTCTTGGAATTGCCACGGTTTTCAAGCTCATAAAGAGGATATCAAATCTATTATTAACAAATATAAACCTGATTGCTTGGGGATACAAGAAATATATTTGACACCACGTGTTTCTCCCAATCTTAAAACCTATTTTCTTCCAAGTAAAGATGATGAACAAAATTCTAGAGCATCTGGCGGTGTTGCATCTTTAACTATACGTCATTTGCCAAGTAATAAATTTGTTTTAGACACAAATTTACAGGCAATTACTGTCCAAATTCAGTTGAAAGTTCTAACAACAATTTGCTATTTATATCTTCCCCCAAATGAATATATTGAACAACGAAATTTGAATCAATTAATAGAAAAGTTGCCAGAACCTTTTTTTCTCCTAGGTGATTTAAACGAACATAATCCTATTTGGAATAATGATGATATCAACACTAGAGGAAGGCAAATAGAAAAACTGATTGATGATCATTGTCTCTGTATACTCAATGACAATAATCCCATTCAATTTCACGAAGCTAGCCCCTCAGGGGCTCACCTACTATAGGTGAGTACGGGTGTCCCAATCCCGAGGTACCCAGGGATCTTTACGCCCTTCATGTTCAAACTCCCCTAAGCCTTCTGCTTTCTGCCCCCTCAGGGGCTCACCTAATATAGGTGAGTACGGATGTCCCAATCCCGAGGTTCCCAGGGATCTATACTCCCTTTATGCTTACTCTCCCCTCCGTCTCCCCTCAGGGGCTCACCTACTATAGGTGAGTACGGGTGTCCCAAACCCGAGGTACCCAGGGATCTATACTGCCTTTCTGTTTCCACTCCCCTCCGTCTTCTGCTGTTAGCTTTCATTATTCTTTCCCTCGAGGGTAGATGAGGGAGCTCTCCATGAGAAGCTGTCGCCTCTCTGTTTGCTTCTTGCTTCTCATGGACAGCCAAAACCCCCGCGTGTTGGCCGTGCGTGGCGACCCATTAGACGAGTGATGCACTGTGATCCCCGATGTATCAATCGGCCGGTAGCTGGTCACCTTAGTGGCTAATCTGCTCGGGATCAAGCGAAGGGGTTACTCCTTGGGCTTGGCGTTAGGGGTGGTCACTGTCCCCGGGGGTAACTCCCAGCGTATAGGTACCAGTTAGCATTATGGTAAGTGCTGAGGCTAGGAACATCTAGAGCCAGTTACTGCCATCTCCTGTTGGGCTCCGTAGTGGGTGATGCCGCTGGGCCTGAATCGCCATCAATATCGTATGGGCCGCAAAAACTTTGCTCCCTTCAGTGGGCATCATTCCGTAACGCAATCTCGTGAAAAACATTTTGATTCATTTTTTATTATTCAAAGAATATCGACTGACAAAGAAACGTTTCATACAGTATCGCCGTTTTTAGTTGAAAAATCAATTTCTAGTACTATAGGTGAAGTTAACTCGATTCGAAAATTGCGCTCAGGAGACTTGCTTGTGGAAGTCAATTCCCGCAAACAAGCTCAACAACTTATAAAACTTAAAGCATTAGCAACCATCCCTGTAAATGTGAGTGCTCATAGATCACTCAATTCGTCCAAAGGTGTTATAACCTGCGGAGAACTGCTGAATGTTCCTATGGAGGAAATAATAGAAAAATTGAAGTCTCAAGGAGTAACAGAAGTTCGCCGTATCAAAATTCGACGAGATGGGCAGCTCCTTGAAACGAAGCATCTGATCCTCACTTTTAATTCTCCAAAAGCACCAGAGTCAATAAAGGCAGGTTATATGAAACTACCTATGAGACGTTTCATCCAAAATCCCTTAAGATGTTTTAACTGCCAGCGCTTTGGCCATTCCAAAACTAACTGCCGCGGGACTCAAACTTGCGCCCGTTGTGCGGTAGCTGGCCATGAAAGTACTGATTGCGCATCTAAAGAAAAATGCATCAATTGTAAGGGTGACCATACCTCTTTCTCGAGATCCTGTCCCAAATGGAAACTAGAGAAAGAGATTATTACAACCAAAGTTAAAAAAGGTATTTCTTTTCCTGAAGCAAGACGATTGGTTCTAGCACAAACTCCGATGGAAGGACGTACCTATGCATCTGTAGCAAAATCCCTGAAAACATCTGAAGTACAAACAA
>JAPMOR010054847.1:32740-129070 GCA_026543865.1 Argiope aurantia | reverse complement strand
AAAACGATGAATCATGTTGGTTTCGGTGTTATTTTAGATAACACTCCTTATAATTATACTCTCCCCAAATACTGCTCAGTGTATACGGCAGAAGCAACTGCTATTTTATGTGCACTGCAAAATATTTCTTCATCTGACTGTCGCAAATTTTGCTTATACACCGACAACATGAGTGTTTTGAAACAGTTACAACATTTTGATTATTCTTGTCATCCGATTGTTGCACAAATCCTGGAGCAACTATCAATACTGGCTAACAGAGACTTCGACATAATTTTCTGCTGGGTACCGAGTCACGTTGGAATCCATGGCAATGAGCTTGCAGATCAAGCTGCAAAATCAGCTTCAGGACCTTTCAATTTCCGTGTTCCCTTTTGTGATGTATCGAGTTATATCAAACGATACATCGATGAAAAGTGGCAAGAAGTTTGGGACACACAGGTTGATAACAAACTACATGCTATCCAACCAAAAATAAATATGTGGTCAGTTTTACCAAACCGATGCGCAGATGTAAAATTAATTCGTCTACGAATCGGACACACAAGATATACCCATAGACATTTGCTGTTTGGTGAACGAGCTCCTCATTGTACGAACTGTGGAGTGATCAATTCTATTGCACATATTCTTACTCAATGTCCTAATTTTACTTTTGATCGTTTAACTCACTTTCATTCGCCTACTTTAAATTTACAGGACCTAGTGGGTGAGAAACCTCACTTAAATCTTTTTAACTTTTTAAAAGCCATTGGTTTCTTTCATAGCATTTAAAATTTGAGTTTTATTTTTCTTTTGCCAAATCATTATAAATCATAGACCTTCTAAGCTTTTGACGTTTTACAATGTATCCTTGTTTTATTTACACATTTTATACTTCTATGATGGAACTATCTAAATATCCTTGTGAATGGCGCAGCTTGTCCTAAATTGGACCTTGTGCCAGAAAAACTTAACTATACCATACCATACCATACCGAACTAACTAACTAACTAACTCCCCTCCGTCTTCTGCTTTTGGCTGTCATTCTTCTTTCCCTCCAGGGTAGGCGAGGCAGCTCTCCATGAGAAGCTGTCGCCACTCTATTTGCTTCCTGCTTCTCATGGACAGCAAATACCCCCACGTGTTGGCCGTGCGTGGCGACCCATTAGACGGGTGTGCATTTAGGTCTCCGGTGTATCAATCGGCCGGTATCCCAGACATTTAACTGGGCTGCTCAAGGGGATCAAGCGAAGGGGTCACTCCTTGGGCTTGACGTTAAGGGTGGTCACTTTCCCCGGGGGTGACTTCCAGCGTACCATGGTAAGCGTTGAGGCTGGGGTGAGCCAGAGCTGGTGGCTGCCATCCCTTATTGGGCTCCATTGTGGGCGGTGCCGTCCAGCCTGAATACTTCTAAATATCGCATGGGTCTTTCTAATAATCAACACAGTAATGTTTTTTGAAATTTTTTGTAGTTTTTCTCTGAAAACAAGGACTTGAAGAACATTTCTCACATTTTAATTCATAAAAGTATCTCTTCCCTTGTCGGAGTTTTTGCTTGGCGCAGTATGGCCAAATATGGTTTTTGCGCCATAAAACACCACAAAACCAAACCAACCCTTGTCGGAGAGGTAAAATCAATTAAAAAAAATGAACAGTGGAAAACTTTGAATAGAAATCATGAATATGAAACAATCGGAAAATATATTGAAACTAGTATTCCCAGAAATCGTATTTCATTAACGACAGGTATTAAGTCATTGCGTATACGGACTGAGGGATCAGGGTGAAGGCCTCGCTTTCTGCAGAAATGCACGCATTTACTATTTTCGGCAGAAAGAGTGTGCCCATTTTCATCACACCAAGCTACCAGTTTCTTAACTGCATTTTGCAGCTGCCGTTCAATTAAGTGCATATTACAGCCCTGGCAAGAAATTTGAAGATCGTCCACGTATAAGTTTCCTTGGACAGTCGACGGTAATTGATTTAGAATATCGCTAAAATGCATGATAAAAAGTGTGACACTGAGAACGCTTCCTTGTGGAACGCCCTCAGCTTGGATAAAAGGATCAGAATAAAATTTCCCCATGTATACCCGAAAAGTGCGAAATGATAAAAAGTTTTTTTATAAAAATTGGAAGGTTCCCTTTAAAACCCAAGTTAAAATGTTTTCTAAGAATTCCAAAACGCCACGTACGATCATACGCCTTCTCTACATCAAAGAAAATGGAGACAAGATGGTTTCGTTTCACAAAAGCGTTACGAATATGGGTCTCAAGTTGGACTATATTATTAATAGTGGATCGGCCTTTGCGGAATCCACTTTGCATTAATGGAATGTAAGCTCGCTTTTCTAATTCGAAGACTAGTCGGGCATTGACCATACGTTCAAGCGTCTTACAAAGGACACTAGTTAGCGCAATAGGTCTATAATGCAAAGGGTTAGCAGAATCTTTGCCCGGTTTCAGAATGGGAATCACGAGGGCTTCTTGCCACTGGTATGGGAAATTTTGCTCACTCCAGACTCTGTTAAACAGATAGATGAGATATCGCTCTCCTATCTCCTATAAGTGGCGAAGCATATTATAAGCGACTCCATCTGGCCCAGGGCTGGTATCATGAGCTTGGGATAGTGCTTTTCTCAATTCAAACATTTTGAACTCGCAATTATATGGATGTGTGTATGCAGCTTGAAAATTCAAAGATAGTTTTTCTGCGAGATTTTTTCTCTATATAAATTCAGGACTATACGATTCGATAGCGGAAATCCGTGCTAAAGTCTGTCCAAGAATATTGACAATATCTAATGGAGAGGAGTATGTCTTATTCCTAGTTTTCAGTAAAGGAAAGGAAAACTCCTGATAAATTCCGTTAGCTGCCTTCACTTTTCTCCACAACTTCTGACTTGAGGTACGAGATGTGATTGAGGAAATATATTTTACCCATGATTCCCTCTGGCTGCAGCGACGAATGTGGCTTGCAAGGGCTTTAGCTCTTTTAAAAGCGATCAAATTCTCTGTGGTTGGGTACCTTCTAAATTTGTTCCAAAGTCTCTTTTGGTTCTTGTAACTATCGCGACAGGCATCGTTCCACCACGGTCTACGGAATTTTCTCGGACGTGGTGAACTTTTAGGAATGGCAATATTAGCGGCATGTATTAAACATTCAGTGACGTTTTGAACTGCTACCATGATGTCTGGTACATTGACCATACTCTCAGTAATTTTGGCCAGTTGAGAAAACTTATGCCAGTCTGCCCGCTGGAATACGAAACGCGGAGGACAATGAGTATTTCCGCCTCTATCAGCATGAGAGACAATGATCGGGAAATGATCGCTATTATATAAATTATCACTAACGGTAACGGTCAATAATGGCAGAAGTTCAGGTGAACATATTGCCAGATCAAGACTATGGAAGCTACGTGTGGGTTCATGGAAGTATTTTTTATCATCGTTATTAAGCAGACAGAGACAGTTATTAGAAATAAACTGCTCAATCTGCCGCCCACGAGAGTTTGTACTATCTGAACCCCACAACGTGCTATGTGCGTTTAAGTCTCCAAGTAAAATAAAAGGTGAAGGAAGCTGATCCACTAGGTTGTCAAGATCCTGTTGTTTAATGGCATTATGGGGTGGAAAGTAGATACTAGAGACTGTAACCAGCGTTCGGGCGTGAACTTGCACAGCCACAGCCTGTAGAGGTATTTGCAAAGTAAGAGGTGTACTTGGATAAAGATTTGATGTCAAGATGCAGACACCACCAGAACTGCGCACTCCAGTGTCTGTATCTTTACGAACACAGATGTAGCCGCGTAATTTTAACGGAATATTGGGTGTCATGAATGCTTACTGAAAACAAAAACAAACGGAATGAAAGGAGGTGAAAATAGTCTTTATATCGTGAAGTTTGGAACGCATGCCGGGACAATTCCAAGAAACGAAGGTACCCATTAACAGAGTTGTTTTGGAGAAGAATTATCAGGAGCAACGACAGAAGTTGCAGAAATGTCGCAACTCATTTCAAATTCATTTTCATCCTCTGAAGGATGCAGTTTCAGATCGGGAGTATTTAATATGCTACCAAATAAGGATGGTAAATCCTTGTGGGCTTTACGCCGAGCCGCAAGTCCTAATGCGACAGAATTTTTGGACGATGATTTTTTTTAATTCCGCAGATAGTTCTTTCTGCGTTTGACCACGCTTTGCAAGTTTTAGCTTCAGTGATTTTTGTAGCTTATTTATTAGATTGGGTTTAACTGGTATGCCAGTGTCTCAGATGTGCTATTTACGGATTGTTCTGTATCAGAATCGGATGTTTTGTTAGTTATTTTAGTGCGGTTGGCAGTTTTGGTGCAATTCGGACACAAACAATTGACACAAAAGGATTTTTGCAGAGCAGATGCATAGCTCAGAACAGGAGTAGGCGTTTGGGCTAAAATTTTCCGCCTAGCTTCAGGATACGAAATGTTTTCTTATATTTTAAGAGTTATTATTTTCTTTTCAAGTTCGCATACTCTAGAATATGATGAATGACTGCCACCACAGTTCACGCACTTTTCGGCTGCTGAACATTGTTGACTATCATGGTCTTTAGCAGCACAGCGGGCACAAGTAAGTGTCCCGCGGCAATTTGCTTTAGAGTGACCATAACGTTGACATTTAAAACATCTCAAGTTATTGGGAATATATGGTCTGACAGGTAATTTTATATACCCTGCATAGAGGAATTCTGGTAATTTTGGTGTTTTAAAAGTTAGAATATGATGCTTTGTTTCAAGAATATTGCCATCTCTCCGGATAGTAATACGGTGGACATGGGTGACACCTTGAGATTTCAATTAATCCACAGATTGTAATTAAATCCACAGGGAGGTTAAATATTTACCCACAAGTGATAACACCTTTCGATATATTTAACGATTGCTGGGGACTGACACTGACAGGAATTGTTGACAAATTTTTTAACTTTTGAATTTGGTGATCTTGCTTACGAGAATTAATCTCTACCAACAAGTCACCAGAACGCATCTTACGAATTGATGTTACGTCACCAACTGTTGCTGTGATCGCTTTTTGTACTAAGAATGGCGATACGCTTTCAAATGTTTCATTTTTATCAGAAATACGTTTCATTACAAAAAATTTATCAAAATGGCTTTCTAAATTTGGAGACTGAGGAACAAAATGACGCCCACTAAAGGGACCCTTCTTCGGAGGAGCCATGCGATATGGAAAATGATTCGGGCCCGACGGCACCGCCCACCACGGAGCCCAACAAGGGAAGGCAATTACCGGCTCTGGTCTTTTCCAGCCTCGGCATATACCTTAGTGCTAGCCGGAACCTATACGCTGGGAGTTACCCCCGGGGAAAGTGACCACCCTTAACGCCAATCCCAAGGAGTAACCCCTTCGCTTGATCCCTAGCAGACTAGCTACTAAGGTGACTAGCTACCAGTCGATTGATACACTGGGGACCACAGTGCACCACCCGCCTTTCGAATGGGTCGCCACGCACGGCAAACACGTGGGGTTTTGGCTGTCCATGAGAAGCAAGAAGCAAACAGAGCGGCGACAGCTTCTCATGGAGAACTCCCTCGCCTGTCGTCGAGGGAAGGAAGAAACAGCAGAAAGCAGAAGGCACAGTGAAGAGTAAACATAAAGGGAGAAAAGATCCCTGGGTACCTCGGGATTGGGACACCCGTACTCACCTATAGTAGGTGAGCCCCTGAGGGGATTACATAATGGTGCAATAATAATGGGTTTAATATTTCTACATCAAAAACTGCGGGTGTTCCCTTTTGCCGTACAAGAAGTTTACACTCTAACGCAGAAATCAAATTAAATGAGGAAATCATTCCATTTTTAGACGAGATCCGGTTCTTAGGTATAATCTTTCACAAAAAGCTAACCTTTCTCCCTCGTGTAAAATTATTATGGAAAAAATGCGAAAAATCTTTGAATATCTTAAAAGTCTTGTCATCTACATCTTGCGGAGCGGATAGAGACTCTTTGATTAAAATATATAAAGCCACGGGGCTCTCTAAGTTGGATTACGGCAGCGAAATTTATGGATCTGCCAGAAAAAGTGTTTTAAAAAAACTGGATCCTGTTCATCATACAGCACTCAGACTTTGTTCTGGGGCTTTTAGGACATTCCCTAAGAAAAGCATTTATATCGAATGGTACGAACCTTCCCTTGATGTGAGAAGGCGAATGCTGTCTTTGAATTATTATTTTAGAATTCAGTCAAGCATAAATCATCCATTTTATGATTTTAAACTTCGCCCTTACTTAGTTAGACTGCAAGAGGTTAGAAACTCGTCCACACCAGTGTTTTTCACAAGAGTCCAAAACTTCCTTTCAGAAATAACATTTTAAAACAACTATCCCCTTTTGTGAAAGGATCATTATATGTTGACGACCTGTACATATCTTGTACAGGAGAGAATATGAATTTTATCCAAAGACAACTGCAAATTGCTATCAATAGTATTACTCAATGTTGTAACAATAATGGCTTTACTATTTCTACATCGAAAACCGCTTGTGTCCATTTCTGTCGTAAACGCAATATTCATTTGGACCCTGAACTAAAATTAAATGGAGAAAATATACCATTTGTCAATGAAATTTGTTTTTTAGGTGTTATCTTTGACAAAAAGCTTACCTTTCTGCCTCATATACAGCAGTTACGGAAAAAATGTGAAAGATCTCTAAATATTCTGAAAGTATTATCGACTACAGCTTGGGGGGCTGACAGAATCTCCGTGCTTAAGATTTACAAGGCGACTGTACTTTCTAAGCTCGATTATGGCTCTGTAATTTATGGTTCTGCCAGGAAAAGTATTTTGCAAAAATTGGACCCAATTCACAACGCAGCTCTTCGTTTATGTACAGGAGCTTTCAGGACTTCGCCCATTAAAAGCCTGTATGTTGATAGTTTCGAACCTGCCCTTTAATCTAGAAGGCAATCGCTTTCACTGAACTATTATTTTAGGATTAAATCGAGTATAAATCATCCGTTTCATGATTTTGAGCTGCGCCCATTCTTGATTCGATTAGCCGAAGCCAGGCAATCCTTCATTCCTGTATTTCATAAGAGAGTACATAACATTCTTGCAGATTTAAATCAACTCTATTTAAGCGTAACCCTTCAACCGAAAAATAAGTTCCCTCCTTGGAAAATTCCTGTTTTTCATTATTTAAATCCTTTCACAAGCTTAACCAAATCTGACACATCGGATATCATCTATCAACAAATCTTTCTTGAACACCAGCAACATTATGTTGACTTTATTCCAATTTATACAGATGGATCCAAATCAGCTAATAGTATATCTTTTTCAGTCATTTTACCAGATAATGTGCTTTCCTTTAAAATTAATTCTTACTGTTCAGTGTTCACAGCAGAAATAACTGCAATTTTATATGCATTGGATGAAATTTCTGATAGTCTGCAAAAGCATTTCATCATTTACACAGACTCCCTTAGTGTATTAAAGTCTCTAGAATCATTTCATCCTCAATTTCATAATCATCCCCTAGTTTCAAATGTTTTGGATATTTTAAATAAACTAGCATCTCGAGATTGTAAAGTTTTATTGTGCTGGGTACCATCCCATGTTGGGACTGTGGGCAACGAGAGAGCGGACAGAGCTGCCAAATTGGCAACTGCCACAAAGAATACTACTATACCATTAACAGACCTGAAAAAGCACATAAAAATATTTCTTTTAAACAAATGGCAAAGAGAGTGGGATATTGAAAGCGAAAACAAGCTTCATGGAATTAAACCTACCATCGAACTTTGGCCTTCTCAAATGAACAGAAAAGCGGATACGGTTCTCACCAGATTACGAGTGGGTCATACTCGATCGTCATCTGCTGTTAGGAGAACAAGCTCCAATGTGTTCTCGGTGTAACTGCACTATGTCCGTTCAGCATGAATGCCCAAAATTTTATACACAGCGTTTACACTTTTTAAAATCTAATAATATATTTTTATCTACTTTACTTGGAAAAAATCCACATGATAACCTTTTACCCTTTTTAAAATCAATTTGTTTTTATTCACATATTTAGTCTACTATCCTTTCAGTTTTGAAACTATTAATTATTAACTGTTACTATTAATTTTTATTCCACGTTGTTTCCTATACGAAGGAATTTGAAATTTTAACTTGAAAGAATTTTACGTAGTCTGGGGCAGCATGGCCAAATCTATGGCCCTTGTGCCAAAACACCAAACCAAACCAAACCTTTCAGAAAATCGACTTAATCTACACGTTACTCCACAGCTGGTAATTGGCTTTCCACCTTGGAAAAATCTTAATATGCAATTTTTAAACCCATTCAGCACTTTTAACAAATCTGAGACAATAGAAGATATTCATCAGCAAATTTTCCTTAAACACAGAGTATTTGTCTTGGATAAACTTAATCCTTTTTTGTTAATTGCGCTCTTTTTATTAACTTTGTAATGTTTTACCAGTTGTATCTTATTTTCATATTTTGAGACATTTTCTTATATTTATAGTTTTATTGAACTTGTGTTTTAATTTTTAAATACTATTGTTGCTGGATATGATTTATTTTTAACCATATGTTTGGCTCTTGTGCCATTAAACCTCATAAACCATAAACCTTGAACACAGACAGCAATACAAAGACTTTCTTCCAATTTATACCGACGGGTTAAAATCATCTAAGCATGTCTCTTTTGCTGTTGTCTTAACAGATAGTCATTTCTTTTACACTTCATTCCTTTTGTTCAATTTTTACGGCAGAAATAACTGCGGTTTTATATGCATTGGAAGAAATTTCTGAGAGACCGGGAAAAAAATTTATTACTTATACTGATTCTCTAAGTTTGTTAAAATCGCTAAAATCATTTTATCTTCATCATCATAACCATTGGTTTTCAAAATTCTAGATATTTTTAACAAACTGACTTCTCGAGATTTTATTCCCTCAGGGCCTCGCCTTCTTTAGGTGAGTACGGGTGTCCCAATCCCGAGGTACCCAAGGATCTTTACTCCCTTCATGTTCAAACTCCCCTATGCCTTCTGCTTTCTGCTGTGTCTTTCCTTCCCTCGACGGCAAGCGAGGGAGCTCTCCATGAGAAGCTGTCGCCGCTCTGTTTGCTTCTTGCTTCTCATGGACAGCAAATACCCCCACGTGTTTTCCGTGCGTGGCGACCCATTAGATGGGTGGTGCACTGTGGTTCCCGGTGTATCAATCGGCCGGTAGCTATCAACCCAAGTTGTTAGTCTACTAGGGATCAAGCGAAGGGATCACTCCTTGGGCTTGGCGTTAAGGGTGCCTCGACAATTCCAAAAGAGGAAAGAAACCATTAAACAGCTTTAGAGGGGAACTTTATTAATGACAGTATGTGGAGTTGCTTGCTGATCGTAACTCATTTGGATATCTTCTTCATCCTCTGAAGGATGGATTTTTAATAGCTCTTTATTTGTCGATGGATTACCAAACAAAGATGGTAAATCCTTGGTGGCGAGACCAGCTTTTCCAAGTTCTAGAGCAACTGGTCTTTTTGATTTCAAATATTTAAGAGAAGATCCCTGTTTCGAATGTTTTAAAGCAAGGGATCTTTGAGATTTAGACATTTTTTTCTTGTTTACCTTGTTTGGCCGTTGTTCTGCTATTGGACTATCAGAGATTCGATCTGAATCAGTATCAGTTGTTAAAATGACAACACGTTTAGTTTGTGCTCCAGATACTGAAACAGATTTTTGAATGACAGATGCATAGCTTTTCCCCTCTGTGGGTGTTTGAGCTTGCACCAGGTGTTTAGCTTCAGGAAATGTTATGTTGTTTTTCACTTTAGTACTGACAATTTTTTTTCAAGTTTCCATTTAGGACAAGAGCGAGAATAGGAAGTATGCTCACCCCTGCAATTCACACATTTTTCATTAGATGTGCATTCAGAGCTCTTTTGGCCGGCTATTGCACAACGGGCACAGGTAAGTATCCCCCGGCAATTAGCTCTTGAGTGGCCAAAACGCTGGAAATTAAAGCACCTCAACGGATTCGGTATAAAAGGCTTTACTGGCAATTTCATATAGCCTGCCTTTATAGTCTCAGGTAACTTGGAAGAATTGAATGTCAAAATTAAATGTTTGGTTGGAAGGAGCTGCCCATCTCGTTGAATATTGATGCGATGCACATGAGTTACTCCTTCAGGTTTAAGCTCATCAGTGATTTTTTCCAAAGTATCATTTAGTAATTCTCCGCAGGTTATCACACCTTTAGAGGAATTCAAAGTTCGATGAGTAGTGACATTGATTTGTATTGTTGATTTGTATTTGTAAGTAATTGACGTTGATTTGTATTTGTAAGTAAATCTCCAGAACGTAGCTTTCGTATGGAAGTAACTTCGCCAATAGTGCTTACAATGGCCTTTTGAACAAGAAACGGCGATACCGAATAAAATGTTTCTTTTTCATTTGAAAAATTTATCAAATGGTTGAATTTTTACAGAATTTTCAATGTGATGCCCACTGAAGGGAGCACGTTTGGATTTCCCCATATGATATCGAGGATGATTCGGGCCCGACGGCATCGCCCACCACGGAGCCCAACAAGGGATGGCAGTTACCGGCTCTGGGAATTCCCAACCTCGGCACTTGCCATAATGCTAGCCGGAACCTATACGCTCGGAGTAACCCCCGGGGACAGTGACCACCCTTAACGCCAAGCCCAAGGAGTAACCCCTTCGCTTGATCCCAAGCAGACTAGCCACTCAGGTGACTAGCGACCAGCCGATTGATGCACAGGGGGCCACAGTGCACCACCCGTCTTTCTAATGGGTCGCCACGCACGACCAACACGTGGGGTTTTGGCTGTCCATGAGAAGCAAGAAGCAAACACATCGGCGACAGCTTCTCATATAGAGATCCCTCGCTTGCCGTCGAGGGAAAGAAAGACAGCAGAAAGCAGAAGGCGTAGAGGAGAGCGAACTGAAAGGGAGTAAAGATCCCTGGGTACCTCGGGATTGGGACACGTGTACTCACCTATAGTAGGTGAGCCCCTGAGGAGTTATCTTCTGGCGGAGTATGCATTTTGACCTCCTACAGTTATACCAGTACTATCCTAAACCTACACACTTCCTTTCAGGCTGTGGCTGTACAGATGCACGTCAAAACCTTAGTTACAGCCTGCGGTATTTATCTACCACCAAACAATGCCATCTCTCAAAACGATCTTAATGATCTGATAGATCACCTTTTAGCGTCTTTCATACTGCTTGGCGACTTCAAAGGACACAGTACCTTGTAGGGTTCTGATAGAACAAATTCTCATGGGCTACAGATAGAACAATTAATTTCTGATAACTATCTCTGCCTGCTCAATTATAACGAGAAGACTTATTTCCATGAACCCACAGGTACATTTCATTCTGTTGATATAGCTCTTTGCTCTCTAGCACTTTTTCCTTTGCTGAACGTCCCCTCAGAGGCTCACCTCCTTTGGGTGAGTACGGGTGTCCCAATCCCGAGGTACCCAGGGATCTTCACTCCCTTTAGGTTTTACTCTCCACTACGCCTTCTGTTGTCTCCTTTTTTTTCTTTCCCTCGAGGGTAGGCGAGGGAGCTCTCCATGAGAAGCTGTCGCCGATCTGTTTGCTTCCTGCTTCTCACGGACAGCAAATACCCCCACGTGTTTTCCGTGCGTGGCGACCCATTAGATGGGTGGTGCACTGTGGTTCCCGGTGTATCAATCGGCCGGTAGCTATCAACCCAAGTTGTTAGTCTACTAGGGATCAAGCGAAGGGATCACTCCTTGGGCTTGGCGTTAAGGGTGGTCACTGTCCCCGGGGGTAACTCCCAGCGTATAGGTTCCGGCCAGCACCAAGGTAAGTGCCGAGGCTGGGAATGGCCAGAGCCGGTGGCTGCCTTCCCTTGTTGGGCTCCGTGGTGGGGGTGCTGTCGGGCCTGAAACTTTGTCATATCGTATGGTGCCTCGCACCAAATCTCCCTTCAGTGGGCAAAAGCATCATGTTTCTATTCCAATTCCACCTCCGTCATTCTTTATTGTAAGTAGAGTATCATCTGAAAAAGAAACTTTTCATACGGTGTCATCTTTTCTTGTTGAAAAAGCTGTTACTGGACATTTGGGTGAAGTTAAAGGCATAAGAAAAATTAGATCTAGGGATTTAATTATAGAAGTAGCTAATCGTAAGCAGGCGCAATAAATTCTGAACATTAAATCTTTTTCCACGATACCTGTTTCTGTTAGTACCCACCGGCCCCTTTACTTCTCTAAAGGAGTTATTTCTTGTGGGGAACTATATAATATTGATACTGATGAAATTTTGAAAGAATTACATAGTCAGGGCGTTACTGACTGCAAACGAATTAATGTTAAAAGAAATGGCAACATTTTGAAAACAAAACATTTAATCTTAACTCTTGCGTTTCCAAAAATACCTGAATTCATTAAGGTCGGTTACATGCGTTTGGCTGTAAGGCCTTACATTTCGAACCCTCTTAGGTGTTTTAATTGTCAGCGCATTGGACATTCCAAAGCTAATTGCCGCGGGAAACTTACTTGTGCCCGCTGTGCTGAAACTGGGCATGAAAGTACTGATTGCACTGGTTCAGAAAAATGTGTGAACTTTCAAGGTCAACATAAATCTTTTTCACGTTTTTGTCCTAAGTGGCAGTTTGAAAAAGACGTACTTACCGTCAAAGTCAAAAATCAAATTTCTTACCCCGAGGCAAGGAAAATTGTACGAGCTCGTACACCTGTATCTGGTGTCAGCTTTGCAGATGTAACAAAGGCAATTAATCTTGCTCAAAGAAACCCATCAGATACATCTTCCGATGTTCAACCTTCTGTTTCTGAAATTGTACCAGAAAAAGAACTGTATGAACTAGTTTGTCCTCTGAGACAAAACCTAAGAGAAAAAGGCTGCCTTCCAAATCGCAGAAGGCATTTGCTCTTAAACTTTCAAAACAAGGTCGTTCTGCAAAAGATGTTGCTTTTTCTCTGATTACTAAAAAATCTCTTGAATATGGCAGAATCTGGCCTTGTCCAGAAAGATTTGACCTCCTTGTTCGGTGGTGGACCAAATAGTCCTGAGTTATTACAACTCCATCCTTCCGATGAGGAAGATTTTCAAATGAGTTGCGATGCATCTGCGACTCCAACAACAGGCACTAACAAAAACTCCCATCAGGCAGCTTAATGGTTTTCTCTCATGGAATTGTCGTGGCATCAGATACAAGACTGCAGACATTAAGCCTTTATTGAATTCATTTCAACCTGTTTGCTTCGCTCTTCAGGAAACTCACCTGAAGACAAATATTCCATTTAAAATTCGTGGCTATCATTCTGTACGGAAAGATGTTGACACTGGGAGAACTAGTTCTGGTGGAGTTTGTATCGTGACCTCGAACCTGTATCCCAGTACAACGCTCCCTTTACACACTCATCTGCAGGCTGTAGCTATTCAAGTTCATGTTAGAACTCTTGTTACAGTCTGCTCTATTTATTTACCACCAAATGAACCAATTAATCAAAATGAACTTAATGCTTTGATGGATCATCTCCCTACACCACTTCTTTCACTTGGCGACTTCAATGGACATAGTCCTCTATGGGGTTCAAATAATCTGAATTCCCGAGGACGACAAATAGAACAATTTATTTCCGAAAACTGTCTTTGTCTCCTCAATAATGACGAAAAAACTTATTTCCACGAACCTACTCGTAGTTTTCACAGTATCGACCTAGCTATTTGTTCTCCTTCACTTTTACCTTTTTTGAATTTTAATGTCGGATGTGACCTCTATAATAGTGATCACTTTCCAGTCATTGTCTCCCATGTTAACAGTACCTGTAAGTAAGTTAACAGTACGCCCTCAGCGATACCTATTCCAAAGGGCAGACTGGGAAACTTTTACACATCTTGTTGTGATTACAGATACAATGGTCAATTGTCGAAATGTTATCGATGTTGTTCAGAATGTGATAAATCATATAAGACAGGCTGCTGATGCTACAATTCCCAAGAATTCACCGCACCCCCGGAGATATTGTCGGCCGTGATGGAATGATCAATGCCGCGACGCCTACAAGACTCGGAGAAAATTATAGGGAATTTTCCGTAGGTATCCTCCCCCTCAGGGGCTCACCTACTATAGGCCCCTCAGGGGCTCACCTACTATAGGTGAGTACGGGTGTCCCAATCCCGAGGTACCCAGGGATCTTTACTCCCATCAAGTTTACTCTGCCCTATGCCTTTTACTGTCTGCTTGATCCTTCCATCCCTCGACGACAAATACTCTGTGCTTTAAAGAAAATTTCGTATTCTTCTCAAAGGAAATTTATAATTTATACCGATAGCATGAGTGCACTGGAAACGCTTTCTCATTATCACTGTCGAATACATCCCATTGCTGTCCGTATTCTATGCACTTTACGTCTCTTGCAGAATGAGGGCTTCCAAATTAATTTTTGTTGGATTCCAAGTCACGTGGGCATTGCTAGCAATGAAAGGGCGGACACTGCTGCAAAATCAGCATCAGTTACCTTGAACCAAGGACTTCCGTACACTGATGTGAAGAAGTCCTTCAATAGTCATATTTTTAAAATTTGGCAAAACCAGTGGGATTTGCAGATTCATAATAAATTGCATGACGTGAAACCCAACATTGGATTATGGCCCATTCTACCTATACGAGAGGAAGATGTCAAATTGACCCGCCTCCGTATAGAACATTCTCGCTTCACGCACAAGCACCTCATTTTTGGTGAAAGGGTGCCAGTGTGCCAAACATGTCAAGCTGATTTTACTATCAAGCACATTTTAATTGATTGCCCATGTTTTAACTCGAATCGATTACACTTTTTTAAGTCAATATCATTAACTCTACAGGATTTGGTGGGTGAAAAACATCACCCAAAACTTTTTAAATTTTTAAGAACCATTGGATTTTATATTTACATTTAATACTTTCTTTTGTTGTTCTATCGTCTTTTATTTTTAAATTTTTTCAACAATTTTTTAGTGAATCTTTTTTCAAACTTTCATTTGAAATTTTAACTTTTTGAAAGCGTTTTATATCATCCCAATTTGCGTCCTTTACTTTATATTAGATTTTATGATGTTTGCTTATTTTTAATCTCGTAGCATTTCATACCATATGCTTGGCGCAGCTTGGCCAAAAATGGCTCTTGCGCCAAAAAACTCCAACCAACCAACCAACCCTCGACGACAAGCGAGGGAGCTCTCCATGAGAAGCTGTCGCCTCTCTGTTTGCTTCTTCCTTCTCATGGACAGCCAAAAACACCACGTGTTGACCGTGCGTGGCAACCCATTGGAAGGGTGGTCCCCAGTGTATCAATTTGGTCGGTAGCTAGCCCCCAGAGAAGTTAGTCTGCTAGGGATCAAGCGAAGGGGTCACCTTCTGGGGCTCTGCGTTAAGGGTGGTAGACGTTCCTGGAAGTGGCCCTTAGCGTATAGGTTCCAGCTAGCATCAAGGTGGATACTGAGGCTGGGAATTCCCGGAGCCAGCAATCGCCTTCCCATGTAGGGCTCCGTGGTGGGCGGTGCCGTTGGGGCCCGAATTTCTTTTCTACTGTGTATGGGCTCTTCCTTCAAACCTTTTTTCTGTTTTCCAATTACTTGTGATACTCGTTTTATTATTATTCATACGCCTAAAACTTTTCATTCGGTTTCTCCTTTTCTGATTCAGAGACTAATTGTATCTGTTATTGGCGAAGTGAAGGATGTTAAAAAACTTCGTTCTGGTGATCTTCTCATTGAAGCTGCCAATAAAACTCAAATCTCAATCATGAAGAAACTTAAAAAGCTTGGTGATTTCCCTGTAGAAACTTCTCCCCATAAATCCTTAAACTACTCTCGTGGTATAATTTCCGAGAAAGACCTTTTACCAAATACTGAACATGAGCTTGTGCAGGAACTAAGTGGTTATAAAGTTATCGCAGCGCGTCGCATCCACACCAAACGAGATGGTGTCATGGTACCTACACAGCATGTAGTACTCACTTTTTCGACTCCTGACCTCCTAAAAGCAATACGGGCTGGTTATTTGCATTGTAGTGTGCGTCCATACATTCCGAATCCTCTGCGCTGTTTTAAATGCCAGAGGTTCGGTCATTCCCAACCAAGTTGTCGAGGTACAGTTAGATGTGCCAAATGTGCAGAAATTGGACACGATTCTAAAACTTGCACTTCAGAAACACTAAAATGCTCCAACTGTTTAGCCGCACATCCCGCCTTCTCTCGAACCTGCCCCAAATGGTTAATTGAAAAACAAATACAGGCGACTAGAGTGAAACAAAATATGTCCTACACAGAAGCTCGTAAATTAATAGTCGGACAAATGCCAAGGCCAGGGGTATCTTACTCCTCTGTTCTCACCCAAAAAACAGATATTGGTATTCAATATGACCTTAGCGATATCAAATCCGTGAAAGTATTAACTCCCTCTGTAAATGTAACTAATAGCGCCACATCTTCCAAAGTTTCAAATTCACCAGAACTGCCACTTTCTAAGGTACAACATTACACTACGACTGCCAAAGGACAAAAAAATACCAAAGGGAAAAGTCGGAAAAAATTGAAATCACCATCTCTACAGCATCCTCCACGTCCTCCTGATTCCTCTACAATGGAAGTCTCTAATGAGATATTAAAATTAACAACATCCTCTTCTGATTTGTCGGATGTTGAGATGGATCATTCTTTAACCTTTTCAGATGCAGGTGCTAGGGTCAGTAGCAATCCTGATCTCAAATCTTAAACTTCAAGTGTCTAGGTATTTCCTGGAATTGCCGCGGTTTTCGCTCTAAAATTACTGATATTAAAACATTAATTAACGCATATCAGCCTGCTATTATAGCCCTTCAAGAAACTCTTTTAAAATCAGCGCATTCAGCAAAACTACGTGGGTACTCAAGCATTAGGAAAGATGTATATACAGATATAGTCTCAACTGGTGGTGTCTGCATACTGACTTCAAATTTGTATCCCAATACCGTTCTTCCATTACATACTTCATTACAGGCTGTTGCAATACAAATTCTTTTTAAAACCCTTATAACAATCTGTAATATTTACCTCCTACCAAATGATACTGTTATTCAGGCAGAACTAAATTTGATGATTGATCAGTTGCCCACACCTTTCATCTTAGTTGGAGACTTTAATGGTCATAGTACATTATGGGGTAGTGATAATATTAATTCTCGTGGAAGGCAGATCGAGAAACTTATTTCCGATCACTGTCTGTGTCTACTTAATAGGGATGAAAAACTTATTTTCATATGCCATCACGAACATTCCATTTATTGGATTTGGCTATTTGTTCCCCTTCATTTATGGCCTCACTGAATCTTGTTATTGAAAGTGACCTTCATAACAGCGATCAATTCCCACTTCTAGTCTCCCATGCCGACAGTGTTTGTGCAAATTCCTTTCCACGTAAATACCTTTTCCGGCGGCCAAATTGGAAATCCTTCAAACAACTTGCTAAGATCACTGAAAAAATGGTCAAATCTTCAGACATAAATGACTCAGTTCGATACGTCACTGATACAATAATTGCTGCTGCTGATGCATCAATACCTAAAAGCTCACCTCATCCGCACAGATTGCGAAAACCATGGTGGAACGAAGCATGCCATGATGCTCTTAAGAGACAGCAAAAGATGTGGGGTATCTTCCGTTGATATCCAACCACAAAAAATTTTATTGCTTTTAAAAGCGCCAAAGCACATGCTCGTAGAGTCCGCCGTCGAAGTGAACGCGAGTCGTACATACGATTCACTTCTTCAATAACTTCCTCAACATCGAGTTCTCAATTGTGGCGAAAAATTAGAGCAGCAAACGGTATATACAAAGATTTTACATTTTCCATCCTGAAGCGTGGTAATACCAATTACTCTTCCCCAGAAGATATCGCTAATGTCATTGGAGAAACCTTTGCTGAGATTTCCAGTTCCCAATCTTATTCTATGACTTTCCAGGAAATTAAGAAACGCTTTGAACAACATCCTGTCTCATTTGACAGCAACAAATATGCTCCGTATAATTGTGAATTTAAATTGTTTGAATTAAAGAAGGCTCTATCCCAGTGTCATAATTCATCTCCAGGACCAGATGGAGTAACATACTGCATGCTTCAAATTCTACGTGAAAATTCCCTCTTAAATGTTCTTCGATTGTTTAACCGAATCTGGAATGAGCATGTTTATCCAAAACAATGGCAAAATGCTATTGTTATTCCAATATTAAAACCTGGGAAAGATAGCGCTGACCCACTAAGTTACCGACCTATAGCACTTACAAGCTGTCTTTCAAAAACACTTGAGAGAATGATCAACTCCAGATTAATATATGAACTGGAAAGGAATAATTTTATACCAATGTATCAGAGCGGATTCCGTAGAGGACTCTCTACACTAGACAATATTGTTTATTTAGAAACTCAGATCCGTAGTGCATTTGTAAAAAAATATCATTTAGTTTCTGTTTTCTTTGACGTTGATAAAGCGTATGACCGCTCTTGGCGTTACGGTATCCTACGTACTTTATCAGATTATGGATTTTATGGAAATTTACCGATTCTTATAAGAAACTTTTTATCTCATCGTTCTTTTAACATTCGTGTTGGTGGTATACTTTCAAACTCTTTCATTCAATCTGAGGGCGTCCCTCAGGGAAGCGTTTTGAGTGTAACCCTTTTCATCCTTCACATTTCAAAAGTACTTTTAAGATTGCCACAATCAATTCAAAGCAGTCTCTACGTAGATGACTTACAAATATCTTGTCAGGGAGCGAGCATGAATGAAATCGAGAGAAGACTTCAAACTGCTATCAATGGTATCCTTTCATGGTGCGAACGAAACGGTCACACTATCTCCTCAAGCAAAAGCTGTGTTGTACATTTTTGTAGAAAAAGGAATTTGCATCCTGAACCAGAACTTTATATTCACAATCAACCTATTCCAGTCGTTCAAGAAGTTCGCTTTCTAGGAGTTATCTTAGACAGTAAACTGACTTTTTTATCGCACATTCTATATTTACGTAAAAAGTGCGAAAGGTTATTGAATATTTTGAAGGTTTTGTCAAACACTACTTGGGGCGCGGATCGTATTTCTCTCCTTAGGATATATCAGGCTGTAATACTTTTTCGCATTGATTATGGCTGTATTGTTTATGGATCTGCACGCAAATCTGTCTTGCGGAAACTTGATCCTGTTCACCATTCAGCTTTAAGGATATGCTCTGGGGCCTTCCGAACATCCCCCATCGAGAGTCTTTATACTGAATGTCATCAAATGCCACTATATTTGAGGCGACAGAAATTGTCACTCATTTATTATTTTAAAGTAATGTCGAACTCGAATCATCCTTTGAAACATCTACATTCCAGTTATCCAACCATCAGATTTTATAATGCTCGACCATCATGTATCCGTCCTTTTTTAGACCGCACGAAACTTTTGATTAAAGATATGAACCTGGAGGAATTGCAAATCCTGTCAACAGGTTTTCATCAAGCCCCTTGGGAAATGCTATCAGTAGAACATATAAATCCCTTCATAAATATTATTAAAAGTGAAAATTCTCCAGTCATTTTTCAAAGTTTATTCCAATCTCATCGAAGTCAGTATTCTGATTATATTGCCGTCTTTACAGATGGCTCTAAAACTGAGAGCCATACAGGTTTTGGTGTTGTATTTGATAATATCACATATAGCCATAGTCTTCCTTCTTCATTTTCCGTCTATAGTGCAGAAGCAATGGCAATATTTTATGCCTTGCAACGAATTTCTAGAAGTCAGTTTCGGAAATTCGGTATTTATAGTAATAGCAGGAGTGTTCTAACACAATTGGGACACCATTCTTTCCACTGCCATCCAATTGTTTTGGATATTTTATACAGCTACCATTCACTCGTAAAGAACGGGTTTGACATTATTTTTTGCTGGATCCCAAGTCACGTTGGAATTGATGGCAACGAGAAGGCAGATAGCATAGCTCGATTGGCCTCAACTCCTTTAAATTATGAAACACCATATGATGACATCCACCGATGTGTGCAACAAAATATCTATACTCAATGGCAGGATTCCTGGAGCTGCCAAATCGACAACAAACTTTACAGCATCAAACCTATTATTAACACATGGCCGACTATGCCTTCTCATCAGGCTGATGAGAGACTGACTCGCCTTCGAATTGGTCATACTCGTTACACTCACAAGCATTTGTTATTTAGAGACCCGGCACCGATGTGTTCCTCATGCAGAATACCAGACTCGATAGATCATATTTTAACAAAATGTCCAGATTTCAACCCCTTTCGTTTATATTTTTTTGGCACTACTGATGTAAATCTGAAAGACCTGCTGGGGGAAAGGCTCCACAAACAGTTGTTTGCTTTCCTTAGAAGTATCGGCTTTTTATCAAACATTTAAACATTTTCTTCATATTTTAGCCTGTTTTGTATTTGATATGTTTGAGTGAACTTTATATTTCATTTGAAATTTTAATATTTTTCTATTTTATTCCTTATTCTTCGCTATTTAACATTTATTTCATGTTTATCTTGTATCGTAGCGCGTATGTTTTAGAATTTTGCAGACATGGATTTGCGTTTTAATCAATGTTTGGCGCAGCTTAGCCAGATTTGGCTCATGTGCCACTAAAATTTAAATTCAAATTCACATTCACCTACTATAGGTGAGTACGGGTGTCCCAATCCCGAGGTTCCCAAGGATCTATACTCCCTTAATGTTTATTCTTCCCCCTGCTTCTGCTTTTGGCTTAAATTCTTCTTTCCTTCGAGGGTAGGCGAGGGAGCTCTCCATGAGAAGCTGTTGCCGCTCTGTTTGCTTCCTGCTTCTCATGGACAGCAAATACCCCCACGTGTTTGCCGTGTGTGGCGACCCATTAGACGGGTGATGCACTGTGGTTCCCGGTGTATCAATCGGCCGGTAGCTAGCAACCTGAGTTACTAGTCTGCTAGGGATCAAGCGAAGGGATTCCTCCCTGGGCTTGGCGTTAAGGGTGGTCACTGTCCCCGGGGGTAACTCCGAGCGTATAGGTGCCAGCTAGCGCTGGGGTAAGCGCCGAGGCTGGGAATGGCCAGAGCCGGTGGCTGCCTTCCCTTGTTGGACTCCGTGGTGGGTGGTGCCGTCGGGGCCCGAATCCCCATCAATATCGTATGGGCAAAAAAAACCGTTCTCCCTTCAGTGGGCGTCAAACGTTACCTAATCAAAATCAAACCTTATCACATTTTTCATCATAAAAAGAGTTTCTGAATCCAAAGATACTTTTCACTCTGTATCGTCATTTCTTGTGCAAAAAGCCATAGTAGCAACCGTCGATGATGTTGCAGGTATACGTAAAATGCGTTCTGGCGACTTGCGTATAGAAGTTAATTCTAAGAAGCAAGCCCAGCAAGTAACCAAACTAAAAGCCTTAGCTACAATACCTGTTACTGTTTCCCCTCACTCTTCCTTAAATTACTCGAAAGGCGTCAAAACCTGTGGAGAGCTGTGCAATGGTTCTCTTGAAGAAATATCTAAAGGATTTCAACAGCAAGGAGTAACTCATGTACGCCGCATAACCATTCGGCGGGATGGGCAACTCATTAATACTAAACATCTCATCCTCACATTCCATTCGCCTAAACTGCCTGAATTTGTATATACCGGCTATCTGAAATTACCTGTTAGAGCATATATTCCTTATCCCTTGAGATGATTCCAATGTCAACGTTTCGGCCACTCCAAAGCTAATTGCCGCGGGACAGTAACTTGTGCCCGATGTGCTGAAAAAGGTCATGAAAGCCAGGAGTGCACTGCGCCAGAAAAGTGCGTCAATTGTGGTGAAGATCATGCTTCCTTTTCGAGACTTTGCAATCGTTGGACATTCGAGAAAGAAATAACCACTCTCAAATTCAAAGAAAACATAACTTATCCTGAAGCTAGACGTAAAATTCTAGCTCAAACACCTACGCCTGGTTTAACTTATGCTTCTGTGGTACAGAAACAGTTTTGTGTAAATTGTTCTTGTCCAAATTGTGTTAAATCTATCACCCACATTAAAACACTTGAAAAGTCAAGTGATTCAGAAACAGAGCATTCCACAAACAATGAAATTGAATTATTGAAACCTGAAAAACCTAAAATGAACAAATCAAAATCTGGAAAGCATTTGAAACTGCAACTCTCAAAACGTGGCCTTTCTCCACAGGAAATTAGAGCAAAACTAAGAAAATCAACTTTGCGCAATTCGGTTGCTTTGTGACTCGCAAATCAGGGTGCAGTCCACAAAGACTTAACGGCTATTTTTGGTGGCACATCCAAAAATGTTGACCTAATCGCACTTCATCCATCTGAAGAAGAGGATGAAGAACTTAAAATGAGTTGCGATATTTCGCAACTTCCGAATACTGTTCCCAATCCTTCGCTTGAAGCAAAATTTTCTTAATGGGTACCTTCGTTTCATGGAATTGTCGTGGCCTTCGATCCAAATTGAATGACATTAAGACCATCCTTAACAACTTTCATCCTATCTGTTTTGGTGTTTAGGAGACTTTCTTGACACCTAATATCCCCCTCAAAATACGTGGTTATAACTGTGCTCGTAAAGATGCAGAAACAGCATCTCATCCTTCTGGTGGAGTTTGTATTTTCATGTCGAATTTATTTCCGAGCACACCTCTCCTATTACACAATTCTCTGCAGGCTGCGGCTGTTCAAGTTCACACAAGAATTTTAGTCACAGTCTGATGCATTTACTTACCGCCTCATGATTACCGTCATAATTTTTTCAACTCGTCTTCTCTTAACTTACAAGACCTAGTGGGTGAAAAATACCACCCCAATAATTTTAAATTTTTAAGATCTATTGGTTTCATCAACTATATATAACATCTATTTCATCAGTTTGTTCTTCCTTTTATGTTGAATATTTTTTTATATATGATTATTTTTACATTGACGTTAATCATTGTCCTACATTAAGTTTTTTTTAATATTTGCATTGACGCATTTTATGTGGTTTTCATTGCTTTCACTTGTTTTTAAGATTTGTTGTTTTAAATGCGTGATCTGATTTTACCGTATGCTTGGCGCAGTATAGCCAAATATGGCTCTTGCGCCAATAAACCATACACAACACAACACATACCGCCTCATGATGTCATTCGTCAACAAGATCTTGATAACCTTTTGGACCAACTCCCTTCTCCATTTATTATACTTGGCGATTTTAACGGCCATAGTACGTTAAGGGGTTCGGATAGAACAAATTCTTGTGGGAAACAGATAGAACAGTTTATTTCTAATAATTGTCTCTGTTTGCTCAATAATGATGAGAAGACGTACTTCCATGAACCCACACGTAACTTCCATAGCCTTGATCTAGCCATGTGTTCTCCTGAACTCTTGCCAGTATTGAACTTTGCAGTTAGCAAAGATTTACATAATAGTGACCATTTTCCTATTTTTGTCTCCCATGCTGATAGCGGCGGTGCGACTCTCTGTCCACCGCGTTTTCTACTCCAGCGGGCAGACTGGGATACGTTCACGCAATTGGCAGATATAACTGAGACCATGATTAGTACTTATGATATCACGGAAGCAATGCAACTTGTTATTGACTCCATATTTAGCGCCGCAAATGCCACCATTCCAAAGACCTCCCCACGTCTCAGAAAATTTCGCAGACCGTGGTTTTGTGTAAATTGTAATGTACGAATTGTATCAAATATACACGCAAATTACTGCCTTTGAAAAATCATCCGATTCTGGGACGGAAAATGTAACAAACAATGCTCTTGAAACTGGCAAACTAGTCCAGACAAAACAAAAATCAAATTCTGAAAAAGCTCTTAAGTTAAAGCTTTCAAAACGGGGACTCTCACCGAAAGAACTGAGATTACATTTAAAAAAATAAACAAAACAAAATTGAGTCGCTCTCGGACTTGCGACTAAAGGTAAATCCCACAAAGACTTATTGTCTATGTTTGGTGGCGTACCTAAAAGTCCTGATCGTCTGTCACTCCATCCATCCGATGAGGATGAAGAATTACGCATGAGTTGCGAAGCTTCGGCCACTCATCTTCTTGCTCCTACTAATTCTCAAGCAAAATCTATTTCTTAATGGGTACTTTCCTTTCATGGAATTGCCGTGGTCTTCGATCAAAATTGCATGACATTAAGAACATAATTCACACATTTCATCCTATTTGTGTAGGTCTTCAAGAAACATTCTTGAAACCTAATCATCCCTTCAAATTGCGCGGCTATAATTTTATCCGTAAAGACACCGAATCTGAAACAGGTTATTCAGGGGGTGTCTGTATTCTAACATCAAACTTATACCCGAGTACACATCTAGCTCTACGCACTTCTCTACAGGCTGTGGCTGTACAGGTTCACATTCGAACTTTGGTCACAGTCTATTGCGTTTATTTGCCGCCCCACAATGTTATTTGTCAGCAAGAATTTGTCAAGTTGGTGGATCAGCTTCCTACGCCTTTCATTTTATTAGACGACTTTAACGGACATAGTATTTTGTGGGGTTAGGATAGGACTAACTCTCGCGGGCGATAGTTTGAACAGTTTATTTCTAGCAACTGTCTCTGCCTGCTCAGCAGCGAAGAAAACACTTACTTTCACGAACCCACACGTAGCTTCCATACACTTGATCTGGCCATTTTTACACCTGAACTGTTACCATTCCTCACTTTAACAGTCAGTAATAATCTTTATGGCAGTGATCATTTCCCAGTTATTATCTCCCATGCTGATAGCGGCGGTACGATTCATTGTCCTCCGCGTTTCCTATTCCAGTGGGCAGACTGGGCTGCTTTCTCCCAACTAGCAAATAGCACCGAAGCCATGGTCAGTACTGCGAACATTACCGAAGCAGTACAATATGTTGTAGATACAATTTTACATGCTGCAAGCGCTATTCCAAAAAGTTCTCCTCGGCTAAGAAAATTGCGTAGGCCGTGGTGGAATAGGGCTTGTTACGAAAGTCGAAAGAAAGAAAAGAAATTATGGAACATTTTCATTAGGTACCCAACAACAGAAAACCTTGTTGCTTTCAAACGTGCCAAAGCCATTGCCCGTTCTATTCGTCGTCGTAGTCAGAGGAAATCATGGATTCAGTTTATTTCTTCTATTACATCCTCAACTCCAAGTAAACAATTGTGGAAAAAAGTTAAAGCTGTTAATCGTATGTATAGTGAGTTTACCTTTCCTATACTTTGTACAGGAAATGCGAAATATACCGCCCCACTAGACATAACCAATGCTATTGGGAATGCATTTGCGCAGGTTTCAGCATCCGATTCGTATAGTCCTGCCTTTAGGGTAGCTAAGAATTGTGCTGAACAAATTCATCTGCCTTTTAACATGCATAACAGTTTTCCCTATAATTCAGAGTTTAGAATGTATGAATTAAAAACGGCTCTATCTAAAGCACATGATACAAGTCCCGGGCCAGATGGAATCGAATATAATATGCTTCGCCACTTGAACACAGCTTCCCTTTCAAATCTGTTATTGTTATTCAACAGAATTTGGATTGAGCAAAAGTATCCTTCACAGTGGCAAGAGGCTATTGTGATTCCAATATTAAAACCCAACAAAGACTCTTCAAATCTTCTGAACTACAGACCAATTGCCCTGACTAGTTGTCTATGTAAGACATTCGAACGCATGGTGAATGATCGTCTTATATTCGAAATAGAGAAACAAGGATGCATTCCCCTGTTGCAAAGTGGTTTCCGTCCAGGTAGGTGTACATCCGATAATCTCCTCTTGTTGGAAACCCAAATTCGTAATGCCTTTGTTCGGAGAAATCACCTTGTCTCTATATTCTTTGATATAGAGAAAGCTTGCGATCGTGCTTGGCGATATGGCATACTCTCAACACTTTTTAATCTAGGCTTTAGAGGAAATTGACCTGTTTTTTTAATAAACTTTTTATCTTATCGCATTTTTAGAGTTCGTATGGGAAACATTTATTCTAACTATTTTATTCAGGCTGAGGGTGTTCCTCAGGGAAGAGTCCTTAGTGTCACTCTTTTTATTATTCATCTTAGTCAAATTTTAAATCATTTGCCATCATCAGTTAACAGAGGACGATCTTCAAATTTGATGCGAAGGAAATGATATGCAACTTATAGAAAAGAAACTCCAAAGTGCTGTCAACAAGCTGGTAGCTTGGTGTGATAAAAATGGATACACCATCTCTCCAGAGAAAAGTCGGTGTCTCCAGTTCTGTAGGAAACGTAATATTCATGCCGATCCTTTAATTCACATACGTAACATTACTATTCCCATAGTGGATGAAATAAGATTTTTGGGGGTTACATTCGATCGAAACCTCACTTTCCTTCCTCATATTTTGTATTTGAAAAAGAAGTGTGAACGATCTTTGAACATCTTGAAGGTCCTCTCCAGAACTTCTTGGGGAGCAGATCGAACCCCTTTACTGCGAATTTACGAGGCAGTCATTCTTTCCCGTCTTGATTATGGGTGCATGATGTATGGATCTACACGCCCTAGTGTTTTGCGCAGACTAGACACTATCCATCATTCTGCATTGAGAATCTGCTCCGGTGCCTTTCGAACATCCCACATAGAAAGCTTGCATAACATCTGCGACCAACTACCCCTCTATTTAAGACGTAAAAAAATTACCGCCTTATATTACTTCCGAACGCAGTCTCTTCCGAAGCACCCTATATCTGAATTAACCCTTCCAGCAAGTCTTGGGAGAATTTATAATGCTCGTTCCTCCTGCATTCCACCTTTCAGTGTGAGAATAGAAACGCTTCTGCAGGACTCGGGCCTCAATAATTTCACAATTAATTCTATTAACCAAATTTATTTTCCACCATGGGATAAGCCAGAATTTTTCTTCTTAAATCCATTTTTTGGCCCCTCAGGGGCTCAACTACTATAGGTGAGTACGGGTGTCCCAATCCCGAGGTACCCAGGGATCTCTACTCCTTTTACGTTTACTCTCTTCTGCGCCTTCTGCTGTCACCTTTTTTTTTTCTTTCCCTCGAGGGTAGGCGGGGAGCTCTCCATGAGAAGCTATTGCCATTCTGTTTGCTTCCTGCTTCTCATGGACAGCAAATACCCCCACGTGTTTGCCGTGCGTGGCGACCCATTAGACGGGTGGTACATTTCTGTCTCTATTGACTCTATTGAACAACGACATTTGAATCAATTAATAGAACAGTTGCCAGAACCTTTTTTTCTCCTAGGCGATTTAAATGGACATAATCCTATTTGGAATAATGATGATATCAACACTAGAGGAAGGCAAATAGAAAAACTAATTGATGATCATTGTATCTGTATACTTAATGACAATAATCCTACTCACTTTCACCAAGCTAGCAAAACATTCCACACGATTGATCTTGCACTTTGTTCTCCTTCCCTTGCCTCTTACTGGAAATTTTCCGTGGACTCAAATTTATACAACAGTGATCACTTTCCTGTTGTATTGACGTACATGTACAATGATTTTTTATTTCCTAAAAGACATGTGAGATATAATATTGGTAAAGCAAACTGGCCATTGTTCAACTCAATATGTCAACTTACATCAGATATAATTGATGATACTTCTATTGATTTGGCAGTCAAGCTTGTAACAGAACATATAAATGCAGCAGCAGATCTCAGTATTTTCAAAACATCGGGGAAAGTACCGAAGCTATGCAAACCGTGGTGGATTGACAAATGTGAAAACTGTAAAAGACCACTAGACAAAGCATGGGATACCTTCAGGTGATACCCTACCACCCAAAATCTCATTAAATTAAAAAAAGCAAAATCTGAATTTCGTAGAATCCAACGCATTAGTCAGGAGCAATCCTTTCATCCATATGTCAATTCCATTCAAGGACAAATACCTTCAAAAATCATGTGGGACAAAATAAAAAATATTTTTGGTTGTTACTCAAATTCGGATAAAATATCCTTTTTAAAATTGAACGGACGAGTAATTTCTAATGCAAAAGAAATTACTAATCTAATTGGACAAACTCTTTCTAACATATCGAGTGAAGAATTTTATCCAGAAGATTTTATTGCTTTTAAAAAGCAGACAGAGAAACAAACATTAGATTTTCTGCCTTCATATGGGGGGAATATAATACTACTTTTAAATTTCATGAATTGAAAAATGCATTAAAAAAATCCCACTCTACATCACCGGGACCTGATAGAATACATTATGATATGCTGAAACATTTATGTGATTCGTCATTGCGGGTACTCTTATCTTTATTTAACAGAATTTGGACAGAAAGAGTCTTCCCAACCAACTGGCAAAAAGAAATAATAATTCCTATTCTCAAACCTGGGAAAGATCGGCAAGATCCCTCTAATTACAGACCAATAGCCTTTACTAATTGCCTCAGTAAAATAATGGAACGCATGGTTAGTCACCGACTGATGTATGTCTTGGAAGATAAAAACTGGATTTCCCCTTTCCAAAGCGGTTTTCGCAAAAAGAGAAGTACATTGGATAATTTACTAAAATTGGAGACTGCTATCAGAGAGGCTTTTGTAAGCAAAATCATCTTGTATCTATTTTCTTTGATATGGATAAAGCCTATGACCGAACCTGGCGTTATGGCATTTTGAAAGATTTATTTAACTTGCACTTAAAAGCGAATCTACCAATGTTTGTACAAAACTTTTTGAGGACAAGGATCTTTGAAATTCGTGTTGGTGATATTTTATCTGATACTTTCATTCAGCATGAAGGAGTTCCCCAGGGTAGCGTACTAAGTGTTTTACTGTTTATCATAAAGATGAATGGGATTGTTTCGAAAATCTCACCATTTGTACATACTTCACTTTATGTCGATGACATCCAGATCCATTGTGCTAATGAAAGTTTGCATTTCATTCAAAAACAGTTACAAACATCCATAAGCAATATGATAGACTGGGCTTCGAAAAATGGATTTGTTTTTTCTTCTCAGAAAACAGTTAGTGTTCACTTCTGTAAGCGACGTGGCCTTCATGCAGATCCAGAGCTTCGACTGAATGAGTCTGTCATACCCACAGGTAGTGAGAAAAAGTTTTTGGGCGTGATATTAGATAATAAACTAACGTTTCGCTCTCATATTCAAAACTTGAAAAGAAAATGCCTTCAAACGCTAAATATTATAAAAGACCTTTCAAACACCTCTTGGGGAGCAGATAGAGCCTCTTTGATGAAGATATATAAATCGCTGGTGCGCTCAAAGCTTGACTACGGGGCGCCCATTTATGGCTCAGCTGCCAAATCTACCTTGAAATTGTTAGACTCGGTGCACAATCAAGGACTTCGTATAGCTACAGGAGCTTTCAGAACATCGCCAATTCAAAGTTTACAAGTTATAAGTGGTGAGCCCTCCTTCGAACTGAGGCGGAAACGACTTTGTTTATCCTACTTTTATAAAATTTAAAGTGTCGAATACCATCCACTGTGTAACAAGGTTCTCAACCCTATATACGGATCGTTATTCTCTAGGAGATTGTCTTTTACGCCAACCTTTGGATTCCGTATAGGTGAGATTTTACGAACATTCAAAACTGAAGACTTCCCGATTGTTGTAAACATTAGTGGTCCACCTCCATGGCAGAAGTCGTCTTACAGTTTTGTAGATGATTTTATACACTTTCTGAAACCATCAACATCAGACTTGATGTTTCAGAAATTTTTTTATGAACACAGACAACAGTATCATTCTTTTCAACCTGTTTATAATGATGGTTCGAAATGTGGTAATCATGTTGGCTCAGCAGCATTTTTTCGTAATGTAATAATATCCGAAAGACTCCACCCTTTCTGTTCTGTTTTTACATCCGAACTTTATGCAATATATCTAAGCCTTCAAAAAATTGCAAAGTCATCCTCCTCTAAATTTATTATATATACTGATTCTAAAAGTAGTATTGAAGCTTTTAAGAATGTGTCATCGGTTGGTTGTTTCGGTTTTTCTGGCGCAAAAGCCATGTTTGGCCATGCTGCGCCAAGCAAATGGTAATAAAAATGGCCGACAATAAAACCACAAACATTAAAAAAATATAAAAACGACAGGGGTCAGCATGAAAATGCAGGAAATTAATTTGCAATTATGTTAATGATTTAAAAAAATACTGATGTGATGAAAGTATTAGAATGAAGCAAAGTAAAAGTGAAACATGAATAAAAGTCAAAATTACTAAATAGAAGAATAAAAGCCAATGGTTTTTAGAAACTTGAAAATATTTGGGTGGTGTGTTTCACCCACCAGGTACTGTAATTTAAGAGAAGACGAGTAGAAAATTTTTCGACGATGAACATTAAAATCGGGACATTCGATTAAGATATGTTCAATACTAAAAGCAATATTACAAGTGGTACACATTGGCACCCTTTCACCGACGATGAGTATAGCGAGTATGTCCTATACCGAGGCGGGTCAATTTCACATCAGCCTTCCGTATAGGTAGAGCAGGCCAAAATCCAAATGTGGGTTTTATTGAATGTAGTTTGTTCTGGATCTGCAGATCCCATGATTTTTGCCAAGTTGTAAAGACTTGATAAATAAATAAATTTTTGACGTCACAATATGGGAGGGCCAGAGACAGAGATGTTGATGCAGATTTAGCTGCAACATCAGCTTTTTCGTTGCCCGAAATACCGACGTGACTCGGAACCCAGAAGAGAAGAATATTAAAGCCCCTGTTTTTTCGTTTCCGCAGGTTAAACAAAATTTCAAAAGCGACTGGATGCATATGGTTCTGGAAATGAGCAAGTGTTTCCAAAGCACTCATACTGTCGGTATATATGATAACACTACGCTGAGTAGAGAGTGAAATTTCCTGTAGTGCGTAAAAAATTGCTACCAACTCAGCAGTGAAAACAGAAGAAACGTTGTTTAGACGATAGCTGAGTGTATCAGATGGAGTTACAATGGCACAACCAACATATCCATCTGATTTTGAGCCATCTGTAAACACTGGGGTAAAAGAAGAATACTGAGAGCGGTGCTGATGAAAAAGTTGTTGGAAAATAACAGGATCAGTTGAAAATTTATCAAACCCCAAGAAAGTGTTCAAAAAGGAAAAACTGGGAATATCCCAAGGAGGAAAAGAATAAAAATCAAGACATTTAATGGCAACGTTATTAAGATCCGAGTCGAGCAGGGAATTTTTGACTCTCCGACAAAAAGGAAGAATATGATAAGGTCGGGCATCATAAATTCTTTGAAGGTTTTCAGGAAAACCCATGCAATGAATGGGATGGTTTGGGACAGATTGTGCACGAAAATAAAACAAAGTAGATAATTTTTGACGCCGCAAACAAAGTGGCAACTAGTGACAAATTACATATAAACTCTCAACTGGAGAAGTGCGAAAAGCACCAGAGCAGATCCTGAGAGCAGAGTGATGGACAGTATCAAGATGTCTCAAAACAGAAGGGCGGGCAGACCCGTAAACCATACAGCCATAATCCACTCGTGAGAGAATGACCGCTTGGTATATACGGAGTAGTGAGGTTCGATCGGCTCCCCAGGATGTTTTGGAGAGAACTTTTAAGATATTCAATTTTTTTTCGCATCTCTTCCTCAAGTTTAATATATGTGGAAGGAAAGTGAGTTTACGATCGAACGTCACTCCCAAAAATCTGACTTCAGTCACAACTGGAATTGGTGTATCGTGTATCTTTACAACAGGATCTAAATGCATATTCCTCTTCTTACAGAAGTGAACACATTGACTCTTCTCAGGAGAGATAGTGTGACCATTTTTATTACACCAAGTAACCACTTTATTAACTGCATTTTGTAATTGCTGTTCGATTAAATTCATGTTACTACCTTCGCATGAAATCTGCAGATCATCAACATAGAGACTGGCTTGGACAAATGAAGGCAAATACTTTAAAATTTGACTAAGATGCACAATAAAAAGTGTGACGCTGAGGACACTTCCTTGTGGAACACCCTCAGCTTGTATAAAATGATTTGAATAAAAACTGCCAACACGAACTCGAAATATACGATGAGATAAAAAGTTCTGTAAAAATATAGGCATGTTTCCTCTAAAATCAAATTTAAAAAGTGTAGAAAGTATGCCATAACGACACGCACGGTCATATGCTTTCTCAATATCAAAGAAAATGGAGACAAGGTGGTTCCTCCTGACAAATGCGTTCCTAATTTGGGTTTCCAATAAAATAAGATTATCAAAAGTTGATCTGCCTCTACGGAAACCACTCTGAAACTGGGGTATGCATCCTTGTTTCTCCAATTCGAAGATTAGTCGAGCATTGACCATGCGTTCAAAGGTCTTGCAAAGACAATTGGTAAGGGCAATAGGTCTATAGTTCAGAGGGTTTGATGGATCTTTTCCAGGTTTTAGAATTGGAATTACAGTAGCTTCGCTAGATTGTTTAGGGTATTTATGTTCAGTCCAAATTCTGTTAAAAAGTAGCAACAAATTAGATACGGAGGTTGCATTTAAATGGCGAAGCATGCTATAAGTTATTCCGTCTGGACCCGGACTTGTGTCTCCGGCTTGAGACAGAGCCGTTGTCAATTCAAACATCCTGAATTCAGAGTTGTATGTTAAAGTATTTCGGTCATTAAAATGCAAAATCAAACGTTCCGCAGGATTCTTAATTTCCAGAAATTCAGAACTATAGGAATCAATTGCGGAAACTTGTGCGAAGGCATGACCGAGAATATTAGCTACGTCTAATGGGGAGGAATGCACTAAATTTCCTATTTTTAAAACAGGAATAAAAGTTTCACTATAGATCCCATTTGCAGCTTTTATCCTTTTCCACAAAAGTTTGGGGGAAGTTGAGGATGTGATCGAAGACACAAACTTGATCCAAGATTCCCTCTGACTACGTCTGCGAATGCGTCGAGCTAAGGCTTTCGCTTTCTTAAAAGCGACAAGATTTTCCGTCGTAGGGTACCTTCTAAAAATATTCCAGCGTTTTTTCTGATTCTTATAGCTATCGCGGCAAGCTTCATTCCACCACGGTTTGCGAAATTTTCTCAGACGTGGGGAGGTCTTTGGAATGGTGGCATTTGCAGCACTTATTATACTGTCAACGACTTGTTGCACTGCTTCCGTGATATCGTAAGTATTGACCATGATCTCGGTGATTTCTGCCAAATGAGTGAAAGCTTCCCAGTCTGCTCGCTGGAATAGAAAACGCGGAGGACAAGGAGTCGCACCGCCGCTATCAGCATGTGAAACCATAATGGGGAAGTGATCACTATTGTAAAGATCTTTGCTTACTGCAAAAGTCAGCAATGGCATGAGCTCAGGAGAACATATGGCCAAATCAACACTATGGAAGCTGCGTGTGGGTTCATGAAAGTAAGTCTTCTCATCATTATTAAGGAGACAGAGAGAGTTATTAGAAATAAATTGCTCGATCTGTCGCCCACGAGAGTTAGTACTTTCTGAACCCCACCAAACACTATGCCCGTTGAAATCGCCTAAAATAATAAGTGGTTTAGGAAGCTGGTCCACTAAATTGTCAAGATGTTGTTGACTAAGGACATCATGAGGCGGTAAATATATACTACAGACTGTGACTAATGTTCGTGTGTGAACTTGCACAGCAACAGCCTGTAGAGGTATATGTAAAGTAAGAGGTGTACTCGGATATAGATTTGAAGTGAAAATACAGACACCACCAGAACTCCAAGACCCTGTGTCTGTATCTTTCCTAGTACAGTTATAACCGCGCAATTTTAATGGAATATTGGGTGTTAAGAAGGTTTCTTGAACACCTAAACAAACTGGATGAAATTTGTTTAATATTGTCTTGATGTCTGGAAGTTTGGAACGAATGCCGCGACAATTCCAAGAAAGGAAGGTACCCATTAAGAAAGAGGTTTTGATGAAGAAAGAGGACGTGCATTTGTTGGAGTTGCTAGATCTTCGCAACTCATATCAAGTGAATCTTCATCCTCAGATGGATGGAGCTTAAAATCTGGGTTGGTTAGCGTGTCACCAAAAATGGTGGTTAAATCCTTATGGACTACATTTTGATTCGCTAATCCCAAAGCGACTGAATTCCGTAGATTCGATTTTTTGAACTTTACGGAAAGATTTTTTTGCGAAAGTCCACGTTTCGCGAGTTTCAGTGTCAGTGAGGTCTGAGATTTAGTCTTACGCGCTTTTCTATATGTATCGGGATCTTGTTTAGAAGAATCTGGAGCATTTTTGTTTGAGCTATCAGAATCGGATTCTGATGTTTTTTCTGGACGCTTTGATGTCGAATTTTGTTTCTTGCAGTTGGCACAAGAACAGTTTGAGCAAAAGGAATTTTTAACAACGGAAGAATAGCTTATTCCAGGAGTAGGAGTCTGCTTTTCAACCCTACGCCTTGCTTCTGGATATGTTAAATCTTCTTTTATTTTAATGGTAATAATTTCTTTCTCTAGTTTCCAGCGCGAGCAAGTTCGAGAGTAAGAGGGATGGTCGCCATCACAGTTCATACACTTTTCTTGTGCGGTACACTGTTGGCTATCATGCCCTTTTTCGGCACAACGGGCGCAAGTGATTGTCCCACGGCAATTAACCTTCGAATGGCCAAAACGCTGGCATTGAAAACACCTTAATGGATTTGGAATGTATTGGCGAACTGGAAGCTTTATGTAACCTGCATATATGGATTCCGGTAATTTGGGACTGTGAAAGGTGAGTATATAATGTTTTGTCGGTAAGAGCTGGCCATCTCGTCGAATTGTAATTTGGCGAACATTAGTCACACCTTGCTTCTTTAATTCTGAACTTATTTCTTCTAAAGGGACGTTATACAGTTCTCCGCAAGTTATGACACCTTTGGAGAAGTTGAGCGATGTGTGAGGACTTACAGAAACAGGTATGGTGGCTAGAGCTTTCAGTTTGAGGATATTTTGAGCCTGTTTTTTGGTATCGACTTCTACTAGTAAGTCACCAGAACGCATTTTTCTTATCAAGATTACCTCACCGACGGTAGCTGCGACAGCTTTTTGGACAAGGAATGGTGAAACGGAATTGAAAGTTTCTTGCGATTCAGAAACACGCTTAATGACAAAAAATTTATCAAAATATTGAGAAGTGGTGTCAGAAAATTTGATAACTTTACGCCCACTGAAGGGACCACGTTTGGAGGAGCCCATACGATATTACAAATGATTCGGGTCCGAAGGCACCGCCCACCACGGAGCCCAACAAGGGAAGGCAATTACCGGCTCTGGCCATTCCCAGCCTCGGCATCCACCCTAGTGCTAATCGGTACCTATACGCTGGGAGCTACTCCCGGGGACAGTGACCACCCTTAACGCCAAGCCCAAGGAGTAGCCCCTTCGCTTGATCCCTAGCAAACTAACCACTCAGGTGGTCAGCGACCAGCCGATTGATACACCGGGGACCACAGTGCACCACCCGTCTAATGGGTCGCCACGCACGGGCAACACGTGGGGTTTTGGCTGTCCATGAGAAGCAAGAAGCAAACAGAGCGGCGACAGCTTCTCATGGAGAGCTCCCTCGCCTGCCGTCGAGGGAAGGAAAAAAAGCAGAAAGCAGAGGGCGCAGTGGAGAGTAAACATAAAGGGAGTAAAGATCCCTGGGAACCTCGGGATTGGGACACCCGTACTCACCTATAGTAGGGAAGCCCCTGAGGGGGAATGTGTCATCGGAAAGTCATCCCTTAGTTCTAAACAGTTTACACATATATAATTCACTAAAAAATAATTTCACGATTAAATTCTGTTGGATTCCTGGGCATGTTGGAATTTGTGGGAATGAAAAAGCTGACAAAGCAGCAAAAAGCTCATCCCTGTTGAAGGAAAATTTTATTCCATTATCCGATGCATTACAAGCAATAAAAATAATTCAAAGTAAATTCTGGCAAGCCACGTGGGAAAAGCTATCTACGAATAAACTTTTTCAAATACAGCCATCTGTCAAGGGTTTCAAAAGTAAAATTTTGACTAGAAAGAAAGATGTCATTATGAAGAGACTTCGAATATGCCACATTTATTTGATCCAAAAACATCTTTTGCACTCTGATCCTACACCACTTTGTGATGAATGCAATTGTGTTTTAACAGTTAAGCATATTCTGTGTGAATGCCAAGTTTTTAGTACTCAACGACAAGTCCATCTTGGAACAACTCTTTTTAACTTAAATGACATTTTAGGAGATAACCCTCATCCAAATATTTTTACTTTTTTAAAAGATATTCAAATTTTACATCATATTTAATTGTACCTTCTTAAAATGTTTTAATTTTTAACACGAAACCCATGTTTAACAAATGTTTGGCGCAGCATGATCAAATCTGGTCCTTGCGCCATAAAAAACCAACTAACTAACCATTTTTTGGACCCTTCAGGGGCTCACCTACTATAGGTGAGTACGGGTGTCCCAATCCCGAGGTTCCCAGGGATGTTTACTCCCTTTATGATTACTCTACCCTAAGCCTTCTGCTTTCTGCTGTTTTTTCCTTCCCTCGACGGCAAGGGAGGGAGCTCTCCATGAGAAGCTGTCGGCACTCTGTTTGCTTCTTGCTTCTCATGGACAGCCTTAAACCCCACGTGTTGGCCGTGCGTGGCGACCCATAAGACGGGTGGTACATCTCGGTCCCCGGTGTATCAATCGGCCGGTATCCTAGACATATGACTGGGCTGCTCAAGGGGATCAAGCGAAGGGGTCACTCCTTGGGCTTGGCGTTAAGGTTGGTCACTGTCCCCGGGGGTGAATCTCAGCGTATAGGTTCCGGCTAGCACTATGGTAAGCGCCGAGGATGGGAATGTCTGGAGCCGGTGGCTGCCATCCCTTGTTGGGCTCCATGGTGGGAGGTGCCGTCTGGACCCGAGCATTTTTCTGACTCTTATGGGTTTTTTTACTTCTGACACTGAACCGTTATCTGAAACTGCTCGTTTTATTATTCTCTCCATTCCTGATGGAAAACTTTCTGAAATATCTCCTTTTGCCGTTGAAAAAGCTTTGAAAGCAGCCCAAAGTCAGTCAAGAAACTTCGGTCGGGCGACTTATTGATTGAAACAACTTCCGCTCTTCAAACCAAATCCTTTTTGCAAGCCAAATCATTTTTAAATCATTACGTTTCTGTAACACTTCACCGGACACTTAATTCTTGCTGTGGTGTTATATCTGAAAAGAAACTCTTGAATTCCCCTGAAAGTGAAATTCTTGATGGCCTTGCCAGCCAAGGTGTAATTGCAGTGAAACGCATTTTTATGAAAAAAGCAAATGCTCTGGTTGCCACTAATAGTATTATCTTAACTTTTAATACAACACAATTACCATCCAGCATTAAAGCAAGCTACTTAAACTGCAAAGTACGCCCTTATATACCTAATCCTATCAGGTGCTATAACTGCCAACGTTTCGGTCATTCCAAGACGGCTTTTAGAGGGACACAGACCTGTTCTAAATGTGCAACTGCTGGCCATCAAGCTAATGATTGCACTGCAGACCCGCAATGTGTAAATTGTAAACAACCACATCAATCCGACTCCAGAGACTGTCCACAATGGAAATTAGAAAAGAAAATCCAAGAACTTAAAATAAAGAAAAATGTATCATACTTTAAAGCAAAAAAAAATGTTAACACCTGAACAAAGACCACTTTCTTATAGCAATGCAGTGAAATCAGTAACTGCCTCAAGTACACTGACTGACGAAAGCATTACAAAAATAATTTGCCCTCCATTATCTAAATTAAAACCGATAGCTAAGAATTCTCCACTCAAAAATACTTCCGCATCCATTGAAACTGGGAAATCTAATCCAAACACCAAGCAGAAAGTTGAGACTAAGAAAGCAAACAAAAAATCTGACCAAATTAAACAAGCTAAAGAAACAAAAACAGATAAATGTACTAGAATTTTAACAGAGCAAAGAGCCCAAACGAAGTTTTCAACAAAACATTCCTTAACACAGGAAGACTTCTTAAAAGAACAGAAAAAAATTAAAGACAAAGACTCGGACAGTGATCCTCTCTTCAGTGTTCACTTGTCTGACGAAGAAATGTCCTTTAGTGACTCGAACGAATCGGTTTCCTCTAAGAAACTATAAAGCAGTGTTCCTTCTTTTACCCCCCCTTTAATGTCAGACTTTCTTTCCTGGAATTGTCGTTGCCTAAAAAATAAAATTTCAGACTTAAAGGATCTCATCAATACCTATGCACCAGTTTGTATCGCTTTACAGGAGACCCATCTGAAACCGGGCGATAATATCCATGTTTCAAACTACACTGCATCATGCAAAAATCATATAAATAATAGAGCTACAGGTGGAGTTGCACTGCTTGTTGCAAGCGGCCACCCGTCCTTTCCGTTGAATTTAAACACAAATTTACAGGCTATTGCTGTTCGAATACATATAAAATCCTTGATAACCATATGTAATTTATATTTACCTCCTAATGACTGCATCAATCAAACCGATTTAAATTTTTTAATTCAACAACTTCCTTCTCCGTTTCTTATCATCGGAGATTTTAATGGCTATAGCCTCCTTTGGGGAAATTCTGACACCAATGCAAGAGGTTTACAGGTTGAAAAGCTTTTACAGGATCACAATCTATGCCTTTTAAATACAGCTGAACTAACCTATTTCCACAAGCCTACAAAATCCTTCCATGCAATCGACCTTGCCATTTGTTCTCCATCCATCTTACCGTTTCTTAATCTGACTGTAGACAAGTATCTCCACAACAGTTACCATTTTCCTCTGATTATAACTGATAATAGACATAACCATCATAATTATTATCAACCATCTAGATATATATTCACAGCAGCTGACTGGAATACGTTCTCCGTTCTTTCAAAAATAAGTAAAATTTTGGTAAAAAATTATTCGATTGATCAAGCATTAGACTTAATTACCCAAACTATAATCCATGCTGCAAATGCGTCCATCACACAGACTAAATGCACTCGGAAGAAGCAAAGTTAATCATGGTGGAATAGTGACTGTCAACAAGCCCGTAAGAAACAGAGGAAAGCATGGAACAACTTTCGAAGATATCCCACAACCGAAAATTTAATTGCATACAAAAGAGCCAAAGCAGAGTCCCGACGCATTCAACGATATAGTCGTAGAATGTCGTGGCAAAAATTTGTTTCAGCCTTAAAAGTTCCTATTTCAAGCCGAGAACTTTGGCAAAAAGTTAAAAAAGCTATAGGTACTCCTTCTTTTAATACTGTCTCAATATTAAATGTTAATAATCAGATTATATCAAATTTAAAAGACATAGCAAATACAATAGCTTCTACTTTAGCAAATACATCCTCCAGTAAAAATTATAATCCACATTTTTTAAATTTCAAAAAACTTTCTGAGAACAAAAAATTGAATTTTGAGTCTCAATCTGATTTACCTTACAATAGTAATTTTACATTTCAAGAACTACAGTTTGCTTTATCAAATGTTCATAAATCTTCTCCTGGCCCAGATAACATCAGCTATGCAATGATCCAGCATCTAACTTACGAATCGCAGAAAAACTTGTTGTATCTCTTTAATCGTATTTGGAAGGAACAATATTTTCCGTCTTCTTGGCAACAGGCAATAATTATTCCACTTTTAAAGCCCAATAAAGATCCCACGAATCCTTTGAACTATCGCCCAATAGCTTTAACAAACTGTCTGTGCAAAGTCTTAGAAAAAATGATTAACCGACGCCTTATATACTTTTTGGAAAAAAACAAAATTCTTAGTCAATTCCAAAGTGGCTTTAGAAAGGGAAGATCAACTTTAGGCAATATTTTAAGTTTAGAAAACGATATTCGTTTTGCTTTTTTACAGAGGAAACACTTGGCGGCCATCATTTTCGATATTGAAAAAGCCTACGATCGCACATGGAGATATGGCATCCTGAAAGATCTCTACGACTTTAATCTACGAGGAAACTTGCCAATTTTTATTCAAAATTTTTTACGTTTGAGACAGTTTAAAGTTAAAATAGGGCATGAATTTTCTGATATTTTTACCCAAGAAGAAGGTGTCCCACAGGGCAGTGTTTTAAGTGTCACACTTTTCATTATAAAGATTAATGGCATTTTAAACCAGCTTCCACCATATGTCAAAGGAATCCTTTATGTCGACGACCTATACATTTCTTGTATGGGAAATCATATGTGTTTTATAGAGAGACAACTGCAAACGGCTGTGAATAAAATTAAACAATGGTCAGATTTAAATGGTTTCACTTTCTCAATGGCAAAAACAGCGGGAGTACATTTTTGTCGGAAGAGAAATCTTCATCCAGACCCTGAAATTAGTCTATATGGTCAAAAAATTCCTTTTTTAAATGAAATCCCTTTCTTAGGAATAACTTTCGACAAAAAGCTGACGTTTCAGTCCCACCTAACTTTTTTACGAAAAAAATGTGAGAGGGCTTTAAATATCTTGAAAGTTCTTTCTAATACATCTTGGGGAGCTGACAGAACTTCATTGCTGAGAATTTATAGAGCTACCATCCTTTCAAAACTAGATTATGGGTGTGCAATATATGGCTCAGCTAGGAAAAGCATACTGAAAAAAATTGATCCTGTTCACCATGCAGCTCTTAGAATATGTTCTGGAGCTTTTCGCACCTCTCCAGTTAAAAGTTTATATGTTGAGTGTTACGAACCAGATTTATACCTTAGAAGACAAATGCTTTCTTTACATTATTATTTTAGAATTCAGTCTCATCCATGCCATCCATATTACGATTTTAAACTTCGACCTTTTCTCCTTCGTTTGCAAGAAGCTAGAAAGAACTTTGAACCTATATTTTTAACCAGGGTGCGCACTATTTTATCAGGACTCAATATGAACCATCTAGAATTATCTCCACATCCATTTAACAGTATCCCCCCATTTAGAATCCATACCTTTTATTTTCTTAATCCTTTTGAAAACTTTAACAAATCGGACACAGCAGATATTGTTTATCAAAAATTATTCCTCGAACACAGGTCTCATTATCAGTCTTTCATTTCTGTTTACACCGACGGATCTAAGACATCTACACATGCCTCATTTGCTGTGGGTTTTCTAGATAAAATGTCATGTTTTCAACTTCCTTCGTGTTGCTCCATTTTTATTGCTGAGACCACTGCAGTTTTGCATGCTTTATTAGAAATTTTAAATAGACGTAGTGGAAGCTATATTATTTACATTGATTCTTTAAGTGTTTTACAGTCTTTAAAATCGCTCCAAAATCATGCTCATCCAAATATTTTAAAGATTTTAGACCTATTTTATAAGATTATCTCTCGTGGTTTTACTGTCTTATTCTGTTGGATACCATCCCATGTGGGAATATGTGGGAATGAGCAGGCTGATAAGAGTGCCAAATCTGCAACTCGTTTCTTAGAAACACCCATATCTGCATGTGATTTGAAGAAACAGGCAAAAATCTGTCTTTACAAAAGCTGGCAAACTCAGTGGGATTCAGAAACTCTAAATAAACTTCATACTTGCAAGCCTATCATAGAAAACTGGCCTTCTTTGAATTATCGAAAACATGACACAGTTTTAACTCGTCTGAGAATCGGTCTCACTAGATTCACACATAGACATCTGTTATTAAACGATCAATTGCCAATATGCCCACATTGTGATTGAGGAATAACAGTTTATCATATCCTTATTGAATGCCCTTATTTTAATGCTCGGAGCTTATTTTACTTCAAAACAACAGCAGTGACTTTGCCATTGTTGCTTGGTAGAGATCCACATGGGAACATTTTTGTCTTTTTAAAATCTATAGGTTTTTATTCCTTAATTTGAACTTACCATTTTGGCTTCGTTTTGCCTTTTTGTAATTTACCATCGTTTTACCAATGTTTTTATATCCCTTTTATAGAAACTATTTTAATTAAACTTTGAATTAGAAATAAACTTGTTTGGCGCAGTATAACCTTCATATTGGTTCTTGTGCCATAAAACCTCAAATCAAACCAAACTATTTTTTGGATTTGAAAAATCCACAACAGCATCTGTGGTTTTTCAACAGTTATTTTTCTATCATCGCTGTCAGTATTCATCTTTCATCCCTGTTTTTACAGATGGCTCGAAATCGGATGGGCATGTCGGTTGTGGCATTGTACTTCCATCTGATATACTCAGCTATCGTTTACATACCAGTTTTTCTATCTTTACTGCGGAACTAATAGCAATTTCCTATGCACTTCAGGAAATTTCGATATCTACTAATCGAAGCTTCGTTATTTATACTGACAGTCTGAGTGCTTTGGAGACGCTCTCTCACCTCGACAATCGAATGCATCCTGTGGCCTTAGAAATTTTGAATATTTTATGCCTTCTTCGAAATAAAGCATTTAATATTTTATTTTGTTGGGTACCGAGTCACTCGGGCATTTCAGGAAATGAGGCGGCAGACTGTGCTGCAAAAGTTGCTTCTTCATTTCTTTCACAAAATCTGCCATACAGTGATGCGAAGAAGTTCTTTCTTTATCATCTCTATTCCACTTGGCAGACAAACTGGAATGAACAGGTTCATAACAAATTGCATACCATCAAACCTTTCATTGGATTATGGCCTGTACTCCCTATACGGGGTTTGGATGTTAAATTGACAAGCCTCCGTATAGGACATACACGTTTTACTCATAAACATCTCATTTGTAAAGAGAGGAAACCCACGTGTCCTACATGCAGTACAGATTTTACTGTAAAACACATTCTTCTTGAATGTCCAGATTTTAAATCACATCGTGAGTTATTTTTCCAGTCATCGTCTCTAACTATGCAGGAATTGGTGAGTGAAAAACACCACCCAAACCTTTTTAATTTTTTAAAAGATATTCGCTTTCTTATGTGTATATGATAAATATTTATCTTGGATAAACTTAATCCTTTTTTCAATTGCGCTCTTTTTATTAACTTTGAAATTTTTTACCAATTGTATCTTATTTTCATATTTTGATTCATTTTATTATATTTATAGTTTTATTGAACTTGTGTTTTAATTTTTAAATACTACTCTTGTTGCTGGATATGATTTATTTTTAACCATATGTATGGCGCAGTTTAGCCAAGATTGGCTCTTGTGCTATTAAACCTCATAAACCATAAGCCATTTGGTTGAATCCTTTCTCTTTCATCCCCTTCATCTCTTGAACAGAATTCTGGAGTGAGCAAGTGTTTCCAGATCAGTGGCGAGAGGCGACTGTGATTCCTATCCTGAAGCCAGGGCCCCTCAGGGGCTCACCTACTATAGGTGAGTACGGGTGTCCCAATCCCGAGGTTCCCAGGGATCTTTACTCCCTTTATGTTTATTCTCCACTGCGCCCTCTGCTTTCTGCTTTTTTTCCTTCCCTCGACGGCAGGCGAGGGAGCTCTCCGTGAGAAGCTGTCGCCGCTCTGTTTGCTTCTTGCTTCTCATGGACAGCCCCCCCCCTCAGGGGCTCACCTACTATAGGTGAGTACGGGTGTCCCAATCCCGAGGTTCCCAGGGATCTTTACTCCCTTTATGTTTACTCTCCACTGCGTCTTCTGCTGTCTCCTTTTTTCTTCTTTCCCTCGAGGGTAGGCGAGGGAGCTCTCCATGAGAAGCTGTCGCCGCTCTGTTTGCTTCCTGCTTCTCATGGACAGCAAATACCCCCACGTGTTTGCCGTGCGTGGCGACCCATTAGACGGGTGGTGCACTGTGGTCCCCGGTGTATCAATCGGCTTGTAGATAGTCACCGGAGTGGCTAGTCTGCTAGGGATCAAGCGAAGGGGTTACTCCTTGGGCTTGGCGTTAAGGGTGGTCACTGTCCCCGGGGGTAACTCCGAGCTTATAGGTAAGCGATCAGCACTATGGTAAGTACTGAGGCTGGAAGTGCCCAGAGCCAGTGGCTGCCATCCCTTGTTGGGCTCCGTGGTGGGCGGTGCCGTCGGGCCTGAATTTCTACCAATGTCGTATGGGCAAACGGAAATCTGCTCCCTTCAGTGGGCAACAAATCGTTTCAAACAAATCAAGTGCAGCTGTCTTTCCAACTTTTTTTCTCATAAAAAGAGTTTCCAAAACGAATGAGACTTTTCATTCAGTATCTCCTTTCTTAGTTGAAAAAAGCATAACTGGAAATATCGGGGAAGTAAAATGCACCAAGAAGCTTCGTTCCGGAGATTTGCTAGTGGAAGTTCTGTCCCGGAAACAATCGCAACATATAATGAAATTGAAGTCATTCGCTGATATCCAAATCACCGTTTCTCAACATGTTTCTTTAAATTCCTCCAAGGGAGTCATTTCCTGCGGAGAAATGTTCAATGATGAAGAGGAAGAAATTCTCAAAGAATTGAAAAGCCAAGGGGTGAGTCATGTAAGACGTATATCAATACGGAGAAATGGCGAACTCCATAAAACAAAACATTTGATTTTGACATTTGGATTTCCAAAACTGCCAGAACATATTAAAGCAGGGTATATGCGTCTTCCAGTAAGGCCGTATATCCCCAGTCCACTGCGTTGTTTCAAATGCCAACGTTTTGGGCATTCTAAAACTTCTTGCCGAGGGACACTGACTTGCGCCCGCTGTGGAGATGTCGGTCATGACAGTTCTCAATGCAACTCTGTCGAAAAGTGTGTAAACTGTAAAGGTGCACACACGTCGTATTCTAGAAATTGCCCAACATGGTTGCTTGAAAAAGAAGTAATAAGTACAAAAATAAAAAATCAGATATCTTACACTGAAGCTCGGAAACTTGTGAACTCCCAAACTCCTACAGGTACTAACTATGCTTCCATAGCTCAGAAAAAGACTAAGCAGTCAAAATATTTTAATATATCGAATGATTCTTTGGCTTTAGAAAAATCAATTGCAAATCCCGACATACAATCTAGATCTAATTCAACTAAACTAAGTATTACTCAGAATGAAAGTGTGTCAGTTCCACCCTGTGATGTTGCGTCAGCCTCACAGGATTTACCTGATTTTCAGTTAGTAACAAAGAAAAAGAAATATAAAAAAACTCTGAAGACCGCAGTTGGAAACCAAAAGGAATCAGTATCAGAAAAATCCAAATTTTGGGTAACCTCCCCTATGCAGGTTCCAACCTCTGCTACTATGGAAGTAAACAAATTTGCGTCAACACATGTGGCAAATCGTTCCAAAGCTGTACATAAAACTGATTATTTACCAGCTTCTACGATTTCTGACCACATTTCGATAGACGAACATTGTAATAACGAAAGTGGTAATGATATCGGGTCGTCTGTGGCTGAAGACGCTATAGACTATGACCCAAACGAAACTATTGAGGAAACTTCCCCTGTTATTGATCTGCAAGAAAAATCAACAGTAACATTTAAAACCCCTACATCAACTGATAATCTTACTGTTAAAGAAAAATTAAAAAACAGTCCATTTCATTGGGTTAATTTTAAAACATTTAATCCTAAAACAATTAGTACCACTGTCCATGACAAGTACCCAAAGAAATATCATGTCAAAAGACTACAATGATTTTATATCCCTAATTTAGACATTATCATTTGTCTATTGATTTTATTAAATATCTTTAACAATTTCTTGAACTTTTATCTTATCTTAATTTGCATATAGTTCTCCATATTTTAGATTTTATGTCATTTATATGATTGATCTTTTATTCTTTCCATTTTTACCATTTGATTGGCGCAGTTTAGCCAAACATGGCTCTTGCGCCATTAAACCTCAAACAAACAAACAAACCTGAAGCCAGGGAAAGATCCTGTAGATCCTCTGAGTTATAGACCGATCGCTTTGACTAGTTGCTTATGCAAAACATTCGAGCGTATGGCCAATTCACGTCTCGTGTATGAAATAGAGAAAACAGTTGTATTTCACCTTTTCAAAGCAGATTTCCTCGAGGTCGATCCACAGTTGATAATCTTATTGACCTTGAATCTGAAATACGCAATGCATTTGTCCGCCGAAACCATCTTTTTTCGATATTTTTTGACATTAAAAAGGCCTATGACCGTACGTGGGGCTATAGTATTCTTAAAATTTTATTTAATATCGGGTTTAGGGGTAACCTGCCTCTTTTTATTCAAAATTTCTTACAAATTCGTTATTTTCGTGTTTGCAATAACCAACCGTTATCTTATTCTTTTATCCAACAGGAGGGTGTTCCTCAAGGAAGTGTATTGAGTGTCAACCTTTTTATCCTTCATTTGAGTCAAATTCTCCAAGTCATATCATCATTTGTCTCTGGTACATTGTATGTTGATGACCTACAAATATCTTGTCAGGGATCTAGTATGGCCTTAATAGAACGACAACTTCAAAAAGCTATTGACAGGCTCATAGACTGGTGCGATGAAAATGGGCACACATTCTCCCCAGAAAAGAGTTGTTGTATCCATTTCTGTAGAAAACGAAACCTCCATCTAGACCCTGTAATTAATATCCGGGGAATCGGAATAACAGTTGTTGATGAGGTTCACTTTTTAGGATTGATATTTGATCGTAAACTCACTTTCCTTTTTTATACCCGTTATCTACTGAAGAAGTGTGAGAAATCACTGAATATTTTGAAGATTCTTTCAATTATATCATGGGGAGCAGACCGAACATCTCTTCTTCGTATCTATCAATCTGTGGTACTCTCCCGTATTGACTATGGGTGCGAAGTGTATGGTTCTGCACGCACTAGTGTTCGAAAGCAATTAGATACTGTGCATAATACTGCTCTCAGGATCTGTTCTGGAGCGTTTCGGACTTCACCTGTGCACAGCGTATATATAGTTTGTCACCAAATGCCGCTAAATCTACGTCGCAAAAAGTTGTGCGTCCAATATTTTTTGAGACTGCAATGTCATACTACTCACCCTACGCGGGACATGAATATTTCTGCTGACATTGGCCGAATATACGCTGCTCGTCCCTCTAATATCCCTCCTTTTTGCGAGAGGATGAAACAATTACTTGCCAATTCAGATCTTTGTAATGTACAAATCCATCCGATAAATTTCATATCCCTTCCACCTTGGAAAATTCCACAAATTTCATTTCATAATCCATTTTCTACTTTTAACAAATCTACAGTTTCACCCTACATTTTCCAACAGATTTTTAATTATCAGAGATATAAGTTTTCAGATTACACCGCTGTCTTCACGGATGGATCAAAAACTGCTCATCATGTGGGATGTGGTATCGTCTTTTCTGAAAATACTTTAAGTATACGATTGGACAGCACTCACTCTGTTTTAACAGCCGAATTGATGGCAATTTTGTTTGCCCTGGAAAAAATTTCCACTCTTCAGGAACAAAAATTTTGTATTTATTCCGATAGTATGAGCGCTCTTGAAGCTCTCGGTCATCATCATAATATGACGCATCCAATAGTTATTGATAGTTTATGTCTTCTACGAACTCTACAATCTAAAAGCTGTGACATAATATTTTGCTGGCTACTTAGCCATGTTGGCATAAATGGAAATGAGAAAGCATATATTGCAGCTAAGGAAGCATCATTATATCTCCAGCGACCATTTCCCTATCTTGATGCGAAGAAGCATCTTTCTCATCATATCCATTGATTATGGCAAGAATCGTGGGACCTCCAAATATCTAATAAGTTGCATTTCATTAAATCACGCATTACATTATGGCCAATTGTCCCAGTGAGAGAACTTGATGTCAAACTTACACTACTTCGCATTGGGCACACCCGTTTCACTCATAAACACCTTTTGTTAGGTGAACGCTGTCCAACTTGCGAATCATGTGAAGTCGATTTTACTATCGTTCATATTTTACCGAATGCCCTGTTTTTAATAGCCACCGGATTCATCATTTGGGAACATTGTACTTGAACATCCGTAACTTGGTAGGAGAACATCCTCACAAGAACATTTTTAAATTTTAAAAAGAAATTGGGTTTCTACATCTTATCTAATTTTATAATTCTTTAGTATACTTTCTGAAAATTATATTTTTATAATAATTGATATTTCTATTAACAAAAATTTTAACATCCATATTAAAATTGTTTAAACTTTTTTATCCCATTTTACCATATGCTCAGGGTGTCCTACTTGTCATGTTGATTTTAGTATCAAACATATTTTAATTGAGTGCCCTGTTTTTAAACCTGAACGTGTTTACCATTTTTCAACATCTTCAACAACTTTAGGGGGCTTGGTGGGAGAAAAATTCCGCCGAAATATTTTCAACATTTTACGAACCATTCGTTTATATACTTGCATTTAGCTCCTTTTACCGTTTGTTAGTGTTTTGCTTGGTCTCATTGCTTATCATTAAGTTTTCATTATCATATGTTAATACCCATGTTCATATTATACTACCAGAAATTTGATTTTTACAGTGTTATATTTTAACCAGTTTTATGTTGATATCGTAGATTTTATATTTTATAATCTGCTCTGATTTTACTGTTTGCTTACCGCAGTATAACCAAACATGGTTTTTGCTCCATTAAACCACAAATAAACATACAATTTACCATATGCTTGGCGTAGTATAGCCAAACCTGGCTCTTGCGCCATAAACATCAAATTCAAACTCAAACATTCACCAAGCTAGCAAAACATTCCACACGATTGATCTTGCACTTTGTTCTCCTTCCCTTGTACCTTACTGGAAATTTTCCGTGGACTCAAATTTATACAACAGCGATCACTTTCCTATTGTATTGACGTACATGCACAAGGATTTTTTTATTTCCTAAAAGACATGTGAGATATAATATTGGTAAAGCAAACTGGCCATTGTTCTACTCAATATGTCAACTTACACCAGATATGATTGATGATACTTCTATTGATTTAGCAGTCAACCTTGTAACCGAGCATATAAATGCAGCAGCAGATCTCAGTATTTTCAAAACATCGGGCAAAGTACCGAAGCTATGCAAACCGTGGTGGATTGACAAATGTGAAAACTGTAAAAGAGCACTAGACAAAGCATGGGATACCTTCAGGTGATACCCTACCACCCAAAATCTCATTAAATTTAAAAAATCAAAATCTGAATTTCGTAAAATCCCACGCATTAGTCAGGAGCAATCCTTTCATTCGTATGTCAATTCCATTCAAGGACAAATACCTTCTAAAATCATGTGGGACAAAATAAAAAAAAGTTTTTTGGCTGTTACTCAAATTCAGATAAAATATCCTTTTTAAAATTGAACGGACGAGTAATTTATAATGCAAAAGAAATTACTAATCTAATTGGACACTCTTTCTAACATATAGAGTGAAGAATTTTATCCAGAAGATTTTACTGCTTTTTAAAAACAGACAGAGAAACAAACATTAGATTTTATACCTTCATATGGGGAGGAATATAATACTACTTTTAAATTTCATGAATTGAAAAATGCTATTAAAAAATCCCGGGACATCATCGGGACCTGATAGTATACATTATGATTAGGGATTGCAATACCGGTATAACCGGGACACCAAATACCGGTATTTTGAGCCATTGTACAATTTTGTAATACCGGTATTCACAAGTTTAAATACTGTTTTTTCGGTATTTACTAGAATTTTTTAAAATTATACTATATGTTCAGGGATCGCCAACATAGCAAAATAGTATACGTTTTCGTTTTTATGTCTCCCTAACGGATGAAATTAGACTATGAATTCAAAGTTGCATCGAACAAGCAAGAGAAGTGATAAAATACTGCTTGCCAAAGGATTGTAAAACCCTCCGATCTTTTGCGCATGCGTTAGGATGGGTTTAATTCGACAAAATAGGGGTGAGAGGAAAGATGAAAGGAGGACATGTTTACATTTAACATTGAAGACTCGCAGTTTCATGAGACATAAACATTACAGATAATTAGTAGTACAGAAGGAAAAAGATACTATTGCCCAGAAAGATATTACTGAGCAAATTTTATTGCACAGAAGAAAGGAATACCGAAATAGAAAATGTCTTACTGTATTTACATAAATATAATAATTTTAAAAATGAAAATAGAAAAGAAGAAAAGAGACTAACCAATTCAAATTTGATCAAATTTATAGTAAATTTTCTTAAATTTTTTATTCCACTAACCTATCCACATTCAGAAGAATTCGGTACAGTTATTATGATGACACTAATGCCGATAGTGAAATGGAATTGTCTCTTGAACAAAAATTAGAATTAGCGATAAATAAAAAAATTCAACAAACCCAAATACAATGAGGAATTCAACTTTAGACAAAACCATCCAACGAGAAATCGATTTATTTGAAGATGAGGAATTTGGAGGTAAATACTTGGAAAAAGTCTATCGCACATTTTTAACAGTACCATCAACTAGCATACATGTCGAAAGAGCGCTTTCGACAGCTTTTAATTTTTGCTCAAAATTACATTCCAGGCTTAATGACCACCTCAGGGGCTCACCTACTATAGGTGAGAACGGGTGTCCCAATCCCGAGGTACTCAGGGATCTATACTCCCTTTATGTTTCCACTCTCCTACGCCTTCTGCTATCTGCTTAATTTTTTTCTTTCCCTCGACAGCAAACGAGTGAGCTCTCCCCGAGAAGCTGTCGCCGCTCTGTTTGCTTCCTGCTTCTCATGGACAGCCAAAACCCCCACGTGTTGGCCGTGCGTGGCAACCCATTTGACAGACGGGTGGTGCACTGTGGTCCCCGGTGTATCAATCGGCTGGTACCTAGTCACATGAGTGGCTAGACTGCTAGTGGTTGGTTGGTTGGTTTATTCGGGTTTAATGGCGCAAGAGCCAAAGGCAGGCTATACTGCACCAATCGTATGGTTTGAGATAATATCACGGGGGAAATTTAAAATTACATTCAAGATCAGATCAGTAAAACAGCAACAATGATAACATGAGAGATAAGTAAAACAAGTTTTAATCTATATAAAATGATAAAATCCAATAGCTTTTAAAAAGTTAAAAATATATAGATGGGGAGGTTCCCCCACTAATTCTCGTATGTTAAGTGAAGTTGAGTTAAAATATTTAATGCGATGAGAATTAAAATTGGGGCACTCAGTTAGGATATGCGCAACACTAAAATCAACAGTACATGATAGGCATCGGGGCGCTCTCTCGCCAAATAATAGATATTTGTGAGTGAAACGAGTATGACCGATGCGAAGTCGAGTCAGTTTCACGTCGGCTGTTCTTATGGAAACAATAGGCCACGAATGAATATGCGGTTTAATGAAGTGTAGCTTATTATGAGTCTCCAGATTCCAAGACTCTTGCCATAGGGAATGGATATAATGAATAATTCTAAGTTTGGAATCCCGATATGGAATTGATGTCTGCCATAAACTAGAAGCTGCTTTGGCAACACAATCAGCGTCTTCATTTCCCGGAATTCCAACGTGACCAGGAACCCAGCAGAATAAAACTAAAAAGCCCCTGGCCTGAAGTGTTTGCAAGCAACATAAAATATCTTCTGCCACAGGATGCATCAATTTACCAGGGTTGGATAATATCTCCAAGGCATTCATGCTGTCTGTATATAAAATATATTTATGCCCATCAGAAACTGCAATTTTCTGAAGAGCGCAAAAAACTGCTATAAGTTCCGCAGCCAGAACCGAGCAAAAGTTGTGCAAACGGTAACTGTAGATTTTTTGTAAAAATTTAATTCCGCAGCCAACATAACTCTCCGATTTGGAGCCATCAGTAAAAATAGGTTCGTATGACGAAAATTGATTCCTGTGAGAGGCAAAGAGTTTCTGAAATATGACGGGTGCTGTGGAAGACTTATCGAATGTATAAAAGGGGTTGATGTATGAAAATATAGGGGCATACCAAGGTGGAATTGCATAGAATTCTGCCTGTTTAATTTGTATGTCACTAAGACCTGCATGAGCAATAATCGTTTGAATTTTCTCACAGAATTCCCATCACGACTTGGACCTAAATAACGTTGCCATTAAATTTCTTGATTTTTGTTCTTTTCCTCCTTGGGATATTCCCAATTTTTCCTTTTTGAACCCTTTCTTGGGGTTTGATAAATTTTCAACTAATCCTGTTATTTTCCAACAACTTTTTCATCAGCACCGCTCTCAGTATTCTTCTTTTACCCCAGTGTTTATAGATGGCTCAAAATCAGATGGATATTTTGGTTGTGCCATTGTAACTCCATCTGATACACTCAGCTATCGTCTAAACAACGTTTGTTTTGTTTTTACTGCTGAGTTGGTAGCAATATTTTACGCACTACAGGAAATTTCACTCTCTACTCAGCGTAGTGTTATCATATATACTGACAGTATGAGTGCTTTGGAAACACTTGCTCATTTCCACAACCATATTCATCCAGTCGCTTTTGAAATTTTGTTTAACCTGCGGAAACTAAAAAACAGGGGCTTTAATGTTCTGCTGGGTTCCGAGTCACGTCGGTATTTCGGGCAATGAAAAAGCTGATGTTGCAGCTAAATCTGCATCAACATCTCTGTCTCTGGCCCTCCCATATTGTGACGTCTAAAAGTTATTTATTTATCAACTCTTTACAACTTGGCAAAAATCATGGGATCTGCAGATCCAGAACAAACTACATTCAATAAAACCCACAATTGGGTTTTGGCCTGTTCTACCTATACGGGAGGCTGATGTGAAATTGACCCGCCTCCGTATAGGACATACTCGCTATACTCATCATCACCTCATCGTCGGTGAAATGGTGCCACTTGTAATATTGCTTTTAGTATTGAGCATATCTTACTCGAATGTCCCGATTTTAATGTTCATCGTCGAAAAATTTTCTACTCGTCTTCTCTTAAATTACAGGACCTGGTGGGTGAAACACACCACCCAAATATTTTCAATTTCTAAAAACCATTGGCTTTTATTCTTCTATTTAGTCATTTTGACTTTTGTTCATGTTTCACCTTTTACTTTGCTTCATTGTAACACTTTCATCACATCAGTATTTTATTTAAATCATTAACATAATTGCAAATTAATTTCCTGCATTTTCATGCTGATCCCTTTCGCTTTTATATTTTTTAATGTGTGTGGTTTTATTGTCGGCCTCTTTTCTTACCATTTGCTTGGCGCAGCATGGCCAAACATGGCTTTTGCGCCAGAAAAACCGAAACAACCAACCAACCGAATCCCTTTCTATTCTATTTTTACATCCGAACTTTATGGCACTTGAACATCCATAACTTGGTAGGAGAACATCCTCACAAGAATATTTTTAAATTTTTAAAAGAAATTGGTCTTTTACAACTTATCTAATTTTATAATTCTTGAGTATACTTTCTGAAAATTTATATTTTTATAATAATTGATATTTCTATTAACAAAAATTTTAACATCTAGATTAAAATTATTTAAACTTTTTATCTCACTTTTACCATATGCTTGGCGCAGTATAGCCAAACCTGGCTCTTGCGCCATAAATATCAAACTCAACTCAACTCAACTCAACCGAACTTTATGCAATACATCTAAGCCTTCAAAAAATTGCAACGTCATCCCCCTCTAAATTTATTATATATACTGACTCTAAGAGTAGTATTGCAGCTTTTAAGAATGTGTCATCGGAAAATCATCCCTTAGTTCTAAATAGTTTGCACATATATAATTCGATAAAAAATAATTTCACAATTAAATTCTGTTGGATTACTGGACATGTTGGAATTTGGGGACATGAAAAAGCTGACTCTGCAGCAAAAAGCTCAACCCTGTTGAAAGAACATTTTGTTCCATTATCCGACGCATTACAAGGAATAAAAACAATTCAAAGAAAATTCTGTCAAGCTACGTGGGAAAAGCTATCTAGGAGTAAACTTTTTTAAATATAGCCATCTGTCAAGGGTTTCAAAAGTAAAATTCTGTCTAGAAAGAAAGATGTCATTATGAAGAGACTTCGAATAGGCCACATCTATTTCACCCAAAAATATCTTTTGCACTCTCATCATGCACCACTTTGTGATAAATGCAATTCTGTTTTAACAGTTAAACATATTCTGTGTGAATGCCAAGATTTTAGTACACAACGATAAGTTCATTTTGGGGCGACTGTTTTTAACTTAAATGACATTTTAGGAGATAACCCTCATCCAAATATTTTTACTTTCTTAAAATATATTCAAATTTTACATCATATTTAATTGTACTTTCTTAAAATGCTTTAATTTTTAACACGAAAGCCATGTTTAACAAATGTTTGGTGTAGAATGATCAAATCTGGTCCTTGCGCCATAAAAACCAACTAACTAATTAAAAAAATGAATTTAAAATAATTTAGAATTCTCTACTGTATAAATCAGACTGACTTTAAAATCTTGATATGGCCTGAAAAATATTTATCTTACGTATGCATATTTCATTTACATACCCATCATGTTGTACAATGACTGAGCTTGATAGTAATCCGGCATTCTTCTTATTGCTTCATGGTAAACCTCTACTGCTTTCTGAAAATTTAAAATTAAAAAATCACTCCAAAAATTAAATGGCAATATTTTTTTATTAATGAGTATTTAAATTCACTTTTGTTTAATTTGATTGTATCATTTTACGAATATTCTGGTATCCGATATTCTATCTATAAAGATATTCAAAATTATTTAATGAACATTATTGAATTAGCTTCTGAAATTAAATTTTTTTCCATTGCATAAAATGAAAAATGCGTGATTGTTGGATTCTATAAATAATTCCCCATGAATATGAGCCTTGTCTTGAGTTAAATCGGTTCTTGGAAATGGATCACTGATTCAATTTGGATCACTGATCCGAATTGAAGGTTGGATAGCGGTCCATCATGGTCATCAAAACATGAGACCTCAGCCAGTTCCATCCAAATGAACTTTCTTTTACAGTTTCAAACTGAGTCATTCATTTAGAAATGTCTTTAGGTGAGGTTAGATTCTCTACCACACTGTTGAATGCGTCAATTTTTGAACCTAGTATTCTACAGTACATAAAATACATCATACATACATTCGTACTACTCAAATCCTCATTCAGTTAATCATAAAATATAATATGATGAATCATAAAGAATATTGCAAATCTGCTTTGAAAACATAATTTGGCTTCAATAACATTTTCAAGTATCATTCTCAAGGTTGAGTGTCCTTTAATTCCTTAATTATATTCCCTGAAGGTTCGCTTGTGTGATTCTATATCCCTTAGGTCAATTTGAGAGCACGAAGTTAATGGACTGAGGGAGGAAGATCGCCTCCAACGTGGCGTAAATGCTAATCATATAGCATTTGTATGAATATCGAAACATTTATGGTGCCTTCAAGTTCTTCTTCGAAGCAAGTATTTCAATGACAGATATGCAAATGTGTTCCTATAAATATAAGAGGATGACTTCACCTAAAATTAGCTGGAATACTCAAGTGATAAATTTCAATGGGGATCTTTTGATGCTTTAATTTAAGTAATGTGATACAAATTGCATTCGGACCTTTCAAAATATATAATACAAAACATTAATATTGATATAATATTCTCTGCTAAATAAGATGAAATAGTGTTTAAAGAGTTATCACAATAATCACTTAATTCATTCTGACCTTTCTTAAACTCTTGACTTTGTCAGCGTTGCATTTAATAAATCTTTCTTCTATTTAATTGATAAATATAAATGTTCTGAAGTAATTCAGCAACATTCTGGATATTCATAAAGAATATTAAACGAAGTGTAAAAATTAATTACCTCGTATTCTCCTTCATCTGCATAAAGTCGTCCCAAATTGAACAAAGCTGAAATCTTGGTGGTGTCATGATTCTTCGGATCCTTCAACCCAGAACCATCTAGTTCAGCGCAACGTTTATAAACCTGCAAAATTGATTCTAAATATTAAGAAAAGGTTAAAGTTTTTTTCAATATATTTGAAACTTTTCCACGTCAAAGCAATATTTCATTGCCTAATCCATTTTGACGAAGCATTTTAGTTTTTGTAAAAAGAATGCTGTACAGAAAATTGAAAGCTTTTCTTTAAAAGTTATCTTAAAATCTGATCATTTAATTCTAATTAATCGGTTTCTTATTTGTCATATTCAAAGCTCAGAGAATGTAGCCTTTCATCCTATCAAGATATATTAAAATATGAACAAAGACAATTTTTTAATATTTCTCATTATCTGAGAATTGCAACTATTTTTAAGCGTGGCCATCTCTACAATTGTTAGTTGTCGTGAATTAAAAAACAGTGATCCTTATTTTGTTATCTAAGTATTTTACGCAGAAAAAAAAATCACTGAAGAAAAATTTCTTGAGAAGGCTATGTTTCAAACAATAATGAATAAAATTTTAACCAAATTAAGAAGAGCGGAATGTGATGAAGTAATAATAGATAGCATTTTATTTGGGAAAGAGTTTTGAAACGGAATTCTTTCCTAACGGTTTAAATTGCATTTAATTTAATTTAAATGGTCTTTTACAATAATTAAATATGTTAATGTTTATTATTTTTAAAAAGTGTTCTAATACTGTGAATAAATTTCCTTTTTCAGAAAAAAGTAATTTTCCCTTTTGATTCACGTATAATAAAATACATTAAAGCATCGTTATGACTATCAGAATTTTCTTGGGCCCGGATAGCCTGGTTGGTAGGGCATTTGATTTGCGTCCCTTGGGTTGCGAGTTCGAACCCCGCCAGCCGAAGATTCTCCGCGTGTGTGGTGGCTGTCGCACGTATAAATCTGCCGTGGTCACAAAGTCCTCCATGTCGACGGTAATACCACTGGGGATATTGGATCAGAGGTGATCGTTCTTTGATTTAGGTCTAAATGACGATCTGTGAATGAAATGTACGAATGAAGTCTACCCCGTAAAAAAGGATGTGACGTGTGTGTAGCTAAGTCGTACTCTTGGCCTTAGATGGCGCTACTAAAAAACAAGACGCACCCTTGGCTTAAAACCACTGACTTCTAAAATCAGTGGACTTGTCTATGACAAGTGCCATTAGAAACAACAACAACAGAATTTTCTAACCGCTAAACAAACAATATTTTAAGTATTCAGAACAGAAACATTTATAGTTGAAGGGTGGAAATAATTATTTTGCTAAAATCATTTTATTTATTTCATTCTAAATCGGTTAATATCTAAAAAGTAATCACCACTATAATTAACACAATATACCACTTAATAACAGTATTTGCGCACTTAATAGTTATCTGCTCAAAATTATTTTTTTCAAACACATTTAAATTTGATAGAGGAAAGTCTCTTTATTCAAAGTGTATTTTCAATACGCACACAAAATCAAATTGTTTTAAAACTTGATTGCATTTCTGAAAATAATTTTTAAGAACCCACTGGTGAGGAAGGAAAAACAAACCCATTATTTCTGCAATCGTGGTTTTTGAAGCATTTGTAGCATATTAATAAGTACAAAGAGAGGTCCTTATTATCGGATTTCAAATCACTTTGTAAAAGTGCTCAATATTAACGCACAAATTGGGTCTCTAAAAGAAGGTGCTTTAACACATGTGAGAAATAAAAAGTAATACAGAACTATGCTACATTGATTCTTTAAAGCTTATTTATCGCAAAATAACAAATAAATATTTTTAAAAAACGTTAATCATTTTACCGTTTCTTTTCAGAAATGGTGTTCAAAATTTATTCTTTTATCTGCTCTTCTGAGCAAATTCACTTGCTGATGCAATCTAATATCTTTAGAAAATTACACGAATATGGAAATCGAAAGTCACTCTGAGATATGTTTTCAGTGAGTCTTTCGATATTTATTTTTTTTCGGTTCCCAAAAGAAAAATTAGAGATGTAGTAGCCAAAAAATTTGCCAAATTTTTTAAACACATATACATGGTGCCCACTCTAATCGTGGCTCGATAGTTAATTTCAAAGCCATTAAAGATGGGTATATACTTCTCCTTAGTAAAATACTATAAATGACATGAGGAATTATGTTGAATGGACAAATGAAAAACAACTGAAAAAAATTAAGAAGTTCTTATATAAACCTTAGTCCTATTAGTCATCCTTAGTAAAAAGTTCTTTACACACTAACATTTTAAACGAAACATTTCCCACATTTCTATTATTAAAAATGATCAAATTATGAAGCTTTGTCTGTCATTATTTTAGACCAATAAACAGTCACAATTTCTGTATGATGTACATTGGTTATTGAATATTCCGCTAGATGTCGATAGAAATTTCCTCAAATCATATTCAACATCTCATAATTCAATCAGTTTTAGTCACAGAATAAAGAAAAAATTTGTGTTAAGAGTGTTAAGAATTTTTCACTAAATATCATTAACCTAATCAGGAGATTGAAAAGAAATCGTAATTTTTATAAATATAATTTTTTACGTCATAAGATATTTGTAACTGGGACTATATATCTTTTCTTTAGAAATGAGCTACTGACCCTCAGTTAAATAGATACTCATACCCTTTTACTAAGTATGATACTTAATACTGCGATAGATACTCTGTATATATAATGATTAAATATTGACTATTATTGATCGTTACACATTGTAAAAAGTCATCATCTTAATGAGAAAAGGATCTCTTCACATCACATCATTGAAAATTTATTGATTCTTTACACAAGAATTTTTTTCATAATTATTTAACTTCAATTACGACATTTTAAATTCCAAACAAAAATAAATTTTCATTATTAAAAAAGAAAAAAAAATATCTATAACAACTTACTGCGAAGAGAACATTTGTGTTCGATTTCTTTTCTTTCTTTCTTTCTTTTTTTTTTCTTCTTGATCCTTATCCATAAAATCTTTCCATTTGATCAACATCATTCATTTCTCATTTAATCAAACTTATTTTTGACTTCCCTACCCCCAATCATTTTTATGTCCTTAGTTATTTATTTTATTATTTTCGAAAGGGCAATCATTTAATTTCTGCTGAACATAAATTCACTTCTTTTGTTTTACGAAGATTAAGTATGAAGCCCTTGCCTATTTCTCACAGCTTTAAGTATTATTGCCCCACTTTTATAATATGTGTACAAATGCCATCATTACGATTTACCTTCCCTGCCATTTGTTTTCTTTTAATAAAGTATCCTATTAAAAAATATAAAGAAGCATAGCTTTTATCGAAGGAAATGGAGACGAAAACAATTCTATTTTGTTTGTCACTTCAAAACTGTCTTGTTCAATTTATTGTTGAAATATGAAATATGCATGTAACTATATGTCAATGTAGGACAAACACTGAATGAAACAAATATTCATTTTCGCTCTTTCTACATTTGAGGACATGATTCCGATGTTGTAATAATATTTGAGAGAAAACATATTCAAACTTATGTTGTTAGCAATTTAAAAATTCGGAAAGCTTTATGTCCCATGAGTAGGATAGAAGAAAAGAATTATTCTTAGAATCATTTAACAATACACAATACCCAGACTGCTGCACAAAAAGTACTTTTAGATAATAAAAAAATTGACTTAATAAAATAATGTACATTCACATTTTATTCAAGAAATGATTTATTTTTTCTAAAATTATCTCGAAATGTAATTGGAGTTTTCTGAAATGTTTGAAAAGAAAGATTAAGAGCTGCATATAACATCTCAATGTGCATATAATTAGTGTGGTCTCCCCTTCACATACTATTTAATAACTCATCTCCTGACACAGAGAAAAGCCGTGGAGGCCAAAGTTTTATTTTCAGCACTTCAAAGTTGGATGCTTGGGAAGAAAACTGGTTCATTAACCACTAGGAAATGATAATTACGAAAAGACGATATCTGGCGACAAACATACACCAGGAAATGAATATATATTTTGGACGTCTTTTTTCCAATGAATTGAAACCAAAATTTGACACAAAACTACAATTGTAGTCACAAGATGGTATACGACATTTCATTTTTGTAAGTCACTGCAGTTTCAGTTATAGCGTCTACATGTACGCAAAAGTACACGGAGACAGACAAACAGATTTGACGAATTTGGTCCACTTGATAAAAACCTACACATTAGATCACCGACTGATGTATGTCTTAGAATAGAAAAACTGGATTTCCACTTTCCAAAGCGGTTTTCGCACAAAGAGAAGTACATTGGATAATTTATTAAAATTGGAGAGTGCTATCAGAGAGGCTCTTGTAAGCAAAAAACATCTTGTATCTATTTTCTTTGATATGGATAAAGCCTACGACCGAACCTGGCGTTATAGCATTTTGAAAGATTTATTTAACTTGCACTTAAAAGGGAATCTACCAATTTTTGTACAAAACTTTTTGAGGACAAGGATCTTTCAAATTCGTGTTGATGATATTTTATCAGATACTTTCATTCAACATGAAGGTGTTCCTCAGGGTAGCGTACTAAGTGTTAAAGATAAACAGTAAAAGATAAATGGGATTGTTTCGAAAATCTCACCATTTGTACATACTTCACTTTATGTCGATGACATTCAGATCCATTGTGCTAATGAAAGTTTGGATTTCATTCAAAAACAGTTACAAACATCCATAAACAATATGATATACTGGGCTTCGAAAAATGGATTTGTTTTTTCTCCTCAGAAAACAGTTAGTGTTCACTTCTATAAGCGACGTGGCCTTCATGCAGATCTAGAGCATCGACTGATTGAGTCGATCATTCCCACAGTTAGTGAGAAAAAGTTTTTGGGCGTGATATTAGATAATAAACTAACGTTTTGCTCTTATATTCAAAACTTGAAAAGTAAATGCCTTCAAACGCTAAATATTATAAAAGTCCTTTCAAACACCTCTTGGGGAGCAGATAGAGCCTCTTTGATGAAGATATATAAATCGCTGGTACGCTCAAAGCTTGACTACGGGGCGCCCATTTATGGCTCAGCTGCCAAATCTACCTTGAAATTGTTAGACTCGGTGCACAATCAAGGACTTCGTATAGCTACAGGAGCTTTCAGAACATCGCCAATTCAAAGTTTACTAGTTATAAGTGGTGAGTCCTCCTTGGAACTGAGGCGGAAACGACTTTGTTTATCCTACTTTTATAAAATTAAAAGCCCCTCAGGGGCTCACCTACTATAGGTGAGTACGGGTGTCCCAATCCCGAGGTTCCCAGGGATCTTTACTCCCTTTATGATTTACTCTCCACTACGCTTTCTGCTGTCTCCTTTTCTTCTTTCCCTCGAGGGTAGGCGAGGGAGCTCTCCATGAGAAGCTGTCGCCACTCTGTTTGCTTCCTGCTTCCCATGGACAGCAAATACCCCCACGTGTTTGCCGTGCGTGGCGACCCATTTGACGGGCGGTGCACTGTGGTCCCCGGTGTATCAATCGGCTGGTAGCTAGCAACCTGAGTTACTAGTCTGCTAGGGATCAAGCGAAGGGGTTACTCCTTGGGTTTGGCGTTAAGGGTGGTCACTGTCCCCGGGGGTAACTCCCAGCGTATAGGTTCCGGCTAGCACTAAGGTGTATGCCGAGGCTGGAGAAGACCAGAGCCGGTAATTGCCTTCCCTTGTTGGGCTCCGTGGTGGGCGGTGCCGTCGGGCCCGAATCATTTTTTCATATCGCATGGCTCCTCCCAAAAAGGGTCCCTTCAGTGGGCGTCGCATTGTTCCAATTACTTTAAATGTTCCAAATCATGATTCCTTTTTTGTTGTTAAACGTATTTCTGAAATAAATGAAAATTTTAATTCTGTGTCACCTTTTCTCGTACAGAGGGCATTTACAGCAACCGTAGGCGAGGTTTCTTCAATACGAAAAATGCGTTCTGGTGACTTGCTGGTTGAAGTGAATTCAAAAAAGCAAGCCCAGCAAATATTAAAATTGAAAGCTCTAGCTACCATTGCTATTACAGTCAGTCCACACAAATCATTAAATTATTCTAAAGGCGTTATAACCTGCGGGGAATTGTTTAATGTTCCCCTTGAAGAAATATCTGCAGAACTAAAGCATCAAGCTGTCACCAATGTACAACAGATCTCTATTCGGCGGGATGGCCAAATAATTCCCACGAAACATTATATTCTCACTTTCCATAGTCCAAGTTTACCAGAATTTATTTATGCAGGTTATATCAAATTACCAATAAGACATTATATACCTAACCCGTTGAGATGTTTTCAGTGTCAGCGTTTCGGCCACTCTAAGGCTAACTGCCGCGGGACTCTCACTTGCGCCCGCTGTGCAGAAAAATGCCATGATAACCAGCAGTGTTGCGCACCAGAAAACTGCGTAAACTGCGGTGGTAACCATACTTCATTCTCTCGAAATTGTGAACGCTGGAAATTAGAAAAGCAAATAATATCAATAAAAATTAAAGAAAATTTATCCTACCCTGAAGCTAGAAAAAAAGGCTCAGGCTCAAACTCCCACACCCGGCTTAACTTACGCATCCGTTGTGAAAAAACCCTTCTGTGAAAACTGTTCTTGCAGAAATTGTTCTAAATACAACAACCAAAACAAAACTACAGATAAATCTTCAGACTCTGAGATTGATCCTAATGTAAAAGCTACTATTCCTGAAAATATAAAACAAGTGAGAACCAAATCAAATACCAAATCTAAAAATTCTTTAAAGCTAAAGCTTGCAAAACGTGGCCTTTCACCGACACAGTTACATTCAAAATTGAAATTATCAAATATGAAGAATTCCGTCGCACTGGGACTGGCGACGAAGGGTATCGTCCAAAAGGATTTAACTTCCATTTTCGGTGATACACTTAAATGTCCCGATACCATCGCCCTCCATCCATCTGAAGGGGATGACGAAGAATTAGAAAAGAGTTGCGATACTACTCCAACTCAAATGACTGATTTTAAACTCTATCCTAATACAAGTATCACTTAATGGGTACCTTCCTCTCATGGAACTGTCGTGGCATTCGTTCCAAACTTACTGACATTAAGTCCATCATCAACAACTGTCATCCCGTTTGTCTTGGTGTTCAAGAAACGTTTTTGGCACCAAACATTCCTCTAAAACTGCGCGGTTATAATTGTGTTAGGAAAGATACAGGTACAACGCCTCATCCTTCTGGGGGGGTCTGTATCTTCACATCAAATATGTATATGAGTACGCATCTGAACTTGCACACCTATCTTCAGGCTGTAGCCGTACAAATTCACATACGAAAATTGGTCACAGTCTGCTGTATTTATTTACCGCCTAGTGATGTAATCTGTCAGCAAGATCTGGACAACCTAGTAGAGCAGCTTCCTTCACCATTTATTATACTTGGTGACTTCAATGGACATAATATTTTGTGGGGTTCGAGTAGAACAAACTCTCGTGGGAGACAGATTGAGCAGTTTATTGCCAATAACTGTCTCTGTTTACTTAACAACGCAGAGAAAACATACTTTCACGAGCCCACACGTAGCTTCCATACTTTTGATTTGGCCATATGTTCTCCTGAACTTCTGCCGTTGCTAACATTCGCTGTTAGCAATGATTTATATAATAGCGATCACTTCCCTATTATTGTCTCCCATACTGATAGCGACGGAGTGAACCTTTGTCCTCCGCGGTTTCTATTTCAGCAGGCAGACTGGACGGCCTTTTCGCAATTAGCAGATATCACCGAGACTATGGTAAAAATTGCAGATATTTCTGAAACTGTTGAACATGTCGTTGAAACCATAATGAATGCTGCAAACAACAGTATCCCAAAGACTTCGCCACGTCTTCGAAAAATTCGCAGAACATGGTGGAACGAAGCCTGTCGCGACAGCCATAGGAAACAAAAAAGACTATGGAACATATTTCGGAGGTATCCGACAACAGAAAATCTTATAGCCTTTAAAAGAGCCAGAGCGCTAGCTCGTCGCATTCGCCGTCGTTGTCAGAGGGAATTATGGATATCATTTGTTTCTTCCATAACTTCCTATACTTCTAGTAGAAGCTTGTGGAGAAAGGTAAAGGCTGCTAATGGGATTTATAATGAATCATTCATCCCTGTATTAAAAACAGGAAGTACGATGCATTCCGCCCCATTAGACGTAGCCAATATTCTAGGTCAGGCATTTGCACAAGTTTCCGCAATCGATTCTTACAGCCCGGAGTTTCTGGCAATTAAGAATCCCGCGGAACAGTTGCCTCTGCACTTTAATGACCTAAGCACTCATTCATACAACTGTAAATTCAGTATGTTTGAATTGGAAACGGCCTTGTCTCAATCCCACAATACAAGCCCCGGGCCAGATAGAATCACATATAACATGCTTCGCCATTTGAATAAATCTTCACTTTCAAATTTGTTGTTTCTGTTTAACAGAATCTGGAGAGAGCAAAAGTACCCAACACATTGGCGTGAAGCTATTGTGATTCCTATCTTAAAACCTGGAAAAGAATCCTCAAATCCCCTGAACTATAGGCCAATTGCTCTGACGAGCTGCCTTTGTAAGACCTTGGAACGCATGGTCAATGCTCGTCTAATCTATGAACTGGAGAAACAAGGATGCATCCCCCCATTGCAGAGCGGTTTCCGTAGAGGTCGCTCTACATTTGACAATCTCATTTTATTGGAAACGCAAATCCGCAACGCTTTTGTAAAGAGGAACCACCTTGTTTCCATCTTCTTTGATATAGAAAAAGCATATGACTGTGCCTGGCGCTATGGCACACTTTCAACGTTTTTTAACTTTGGTTTTAGAGGAAACCTGCCCATATTTTTACAGAACTTTTTATCACATCGGACCTTTAGAGTTCGTGTTGGGAACTTTTATTCAAATCCTTTTATCCAAACTGAGGGAGTTCCACAAGGAAGTGTCCTCAGTGTCACACTCTTTATCGTCCATATTAGTCAGGTTTTAACAATTTTACCTTCATCTGTACATGCCAGCCTTTACGTTGACGATCTGCAGATCTCATGCGAAGGAAGTGATATTAATCTGATTGAACAGGAGTTGCAAACCGCCGTAAATAAACTGATATCTTGGTGCGATAACAATGGGTACACTATCTCTCCGGAGAAGAGCCGATGTGTCCATTTCTGTCGGAAAAGAAAGCTTCACCTCGATCCGAATATACATATTCGGAATATTCCAATTCCTGTGGTGAACGAAATACGGTTTTTGGGAGTGATTCTTGATCGGAAGCTCACCTTCCTTCCACACATCTTTTATTTGCGGAAGAAGTGTGAGAAGTCCTTAAACATTTTGAAGGTGCTTTCCAGAACATCCTGCGGTGCCGATCGAACCTCCTTACTCCGTATTTATCAAGCTGTAACTCTTTCCCGAATCGATTATGGATGCATAGTGTATGGTTCCGCTTGCCCATCAGTTCTGCGGAGACTGGATACTATTCACCACTCGGCATTGCGCATTTGTTCTGGAGCATTTCGTACTTCTCCAGTTGAAAGCCTTTATGTAATTTGCCATCAGCTACCCCTTTGTTTAAGGCGTAAAAAATTGTCTGCCATATTTCATTTTCGAACAAAATCTGTTCGCAAACATCCGTTTGGCCAATTGTCACTGCCAGTTGGTCTTCGTCGACTGTATAATGCCCGTCCTTCGAACATGCTCCCCTTTTTTGAGAGAACCAAAAGACTCCTTCATGACTCGGACCTTAACGATATTCGTGTTAGAGCTGTGGATTTCCTTAGTTTCCCACCCTGGGATATCCCGCAATTTTCTTATTTGAATCCTTTTCTTGGATTCGATAAACACTCAACAGCTACTGTTGTTCTCCAGCAGATCTTTTTATATCATCGCTGTCAGTATTCTACTTTTTCCCCAATTTTCACGGATGGCTCAAAATCGGATGGTTATTCTGGTTGCAGCATCATACTTCCATCTGATACACTTAGCCATCGTTTGCATAATTGCTGCTCAGTTTTTACTGCTGAGTTGGGGGCAATTTTCTGCGCACTTCAGAAAATTTCATCTTACACTCAGGGTAAATTTATTATTTACACTGATAGTATGAGTGCACTGGAGACACTTTCGCATTACCACAATCGGATACATCCTATAGCCATTAAAATTTTGTTCACTTTACGACTGCTTCAGAATGATGGGTTTCAAGTCATTTTCTGTTGGGTTCCGAGTCATGTCGGCATTTTGGGAAACGAGAAAGCAGACTTGGCTGCTAAATCTGCATTGACTTCTTTGATCATAGACCTTCCCTTTAACGATATTAAAAGGTCCGTTGCTCATCACTTCTCTTCTACCTGGCAAAAGTCATGGGATCGGCAGACTGAAAACAAATTGCATTTTATAAAAGCGGATATTGTTCCTTGGCCTGTTCATCCTATACGTGAGATGGATGTTACATTGACACGTCTCCGTATAGGACATACGCGCTTTACCCACAAACATCTCATATTTGGGGAAAATGCGCCTATGTGCAACAGTTGCCAAGTTAACTTTACTATTCGGCATATCTTGATTGAATGTCCTGTCTTTAATTCATACCGTGCTCGTTTTTTTACCTTGTCTTCAACATTGCAGGACTTAGTGGGTGAAAGATACCAACCAAATATTTTTAAATTCTTCCGAGCTATTGGTTTTTTAACTTGTATATAGACTTTTTAATCATTCTTATTTGCGTTGAACATTTCTTTTTGTGTATTTGTACGTTTCATCATTGTATCAAAATCTTATGAATCATAGTTTTAAAATGTTATAAAGAAAAATTCCAAAAATGATGTGAAAATATTTTTATGTCTATGTTGATTAAATAAATGAGTGTTTTTTAATACATTTTATACTTTCACCATTTGATTGGCGCAGTATAGCCAAATAAGGCTCTTGCGCCAGTAAAACACACAAAAATAATATAAAATTAAAAGTGTCGAATACCATCCACTGTGCAACAAGGTTCTCAATCCTATATACGGATTGTTATTCTCTGGGAGATTGTCTTTTACGCCAACCTTTGGATTCCGTATAGGAGAGATTTTACGAACATTCAAAACTGAAGACTTCCCGATTGTTGTAAACATTAGTGGTCCACCTCCATGGCAGGAGTCGTCTTTCAGTTTTGTAGATGATTTTATACACTTCCTGAAACCATCAACATCAGACGTGGTGTTTCAGAAATTTTTTTATGAACACAGACAAAAGTATCATTCTTATCAACCTGTCTATACTGATGGTTCGAAATGTGGTAATCAAATTGGCTCAGCAGCATTTTTTCGTAATGTAATAATATCCGAAATACACCACCCTTTCTGTTCTGTTTTTACATCCGAACTTTATGCAATATATCTAAGCCTTCAAAAAATTGCTAAGTCATCCCCCTCTAAATTTATTATATATACTGATTCTAAAAGTAGTATTGCAGCTTTTAAAAATGTGTCATCGGAAAGTCATCCCTTACTTCTAAATAGTTTGCACATATATAATTCGCTAAAAAATAATTTCACGATTAAATTCTGTTGGATTCCTGGGCATGTTGGAATTTGTGGGAATGAAAAAGCTGACAAGGCAGCAAAAAGCTCAACCCTGTTGAAGGAAAATTTTGTTCCATTATCCGATGCATATCAAGAAATAAAAATAATTCAAAGTAAATTCCGGCCAGCCACGTGGGAAAAGCTATCTACGAATAAACTTTTTCAAATACAGCCATCTGTCAAGGGTTTCAAAAGTAAAATTCTGACTAGAAAGAAAGATGTCATTATCACGAGACTTCGAATAGGCCACACCTATTTGACCCAAAAACATCTTTTGCACTCTGATCCTGCACGACTTTGTGATGAATGCAATTGTGTTTTAACGGTTAAGCATATTCTGTGTGAATGCCAAGTTTTTAGTACACAACGACAAGTCCATTTTGGAGCAACTATTTTTAACTTAAATGACATTTTAGTAGATAACACTCATCCAAATATTTTTACTTTTTTAAAAGATATTCAAATTTTACATCATATTTAATTGTACCTTCTTAAAATGTTTTAATTTTTAACACGAAATCCATGTTTAACAAATGTTTGGCGTAGCATGATCAAATACGGCCCTTGCGCCATAAAAACCAACTAACTAACGAACTACACATTGGAGATTCAAATGTGAACCAAATTTCATTTACCTACGTTGTAAAGTTTTTAAATTATATGCATATAAAATTAGCATGCTTAGTCGACTTCTTGACGCAATTGATGCTAATTTTGATATAGATCTACTTTATATATGCTAAACCTGTGTACACAATTTTATCTATCTACCTATTTACCTTTATTAGTTACCGTTTTGATTGTACTCTGAGAACCGGACAGACTTCCTTTGAATGGACTTTCTTTAAGATTTGATAAAAATCCACAAATTTTGTGTAAAGACCATATACCAAATTTCATTCACCATGTCTAGAGCGTTTTTGAGCCATTGAGTTCAAGAACAAGAAAGCTACCGGCAGATATAATTCCAAAAATATATTTTTCCAATTAAAAGAGATCTAAAATGAGGAAAATATTAAAAACCTCGAGTTCGATTGGATTGGATTGGATTGGATTGTAGATTTTATTGGCACAAGAGCCAGAAAAGGTCATACTGCGCCATGCATATGGTCAAAAAGAAACAAAAGTATGAAAATTCAAACAACGTTCAGTAAAAAAACGAATCAAAAATTTAATGATAAAATTCTGCATCAATTCAACGATGCGTCAGGCAAATATGGAGATTTAGATAAAATGGTAAAAACCAATAGTTTTCAAAAATTTAAAAATGTTTTCGTGAGGATTTTCTCCCAAAAGCGTTCGCATGTTCAGTGACAAGGAGTTGAAAAAATGCAAACGGTGAAAATTAAAATCAGGACATTCTATTAAAATATGAATAACTGTTCAAATTACTTGACATTTGGAGCAAAAAGGAGCTCGATCGCCCAAAAAAAGATATTTATGCGTTAAGCGAGTGTGACCAATGCGGAGTCTAGTCAGTTTGACATCGAGCTCACGCATTGGGAGACAAGGCCATGATTTAAGAGAGGGTTTTATACAGTACAATTTATTATTTGTCTGTTGGCTCCATGATTTTTCCCATAGTGAATAAACATGTTTTGTGAAAACATTCTTCGCATCGGAGAAAGGTATTTCACGTTGCATGAACAAGGTGGCCGTTTTTGCAGCATTGTCCGCCAGTTCATTTCCCGTTATACGAACATGACCCGGAATCCAGCAGAATCAAATTTCATAACCTCTATTTTGAAGTGTTTTTAAAAGGCATAAGATTTCCAAGGCAATGGGATGAATTCGAATGCGAAAATGAGAAAGTGTTTCTAAGGAACTCATGCTGTCGGTATAAATACAAAAATTACTTTCGGCTAAGAGAGAAACTTTCTGTAAAGCATAAAAAATTGCCATCAACTCAGCAGATAAAACAGAAAAAGAAGCATACAGAGTGTAACCCAGTGTTTCCGTGTGGAAAACAATACCACAACCAACATGGTCGTCCGTCTTGGAACCATCCGTAAAAATAGGCAAATACGTTGAATACTGACAGCGATGAGAACTAAAAAGTTTTTGGAAAATAACAGGGGCCGTTGTTGACTTTTCAAAACCATGAAAAGTGTTTATAAAGGAAAACTGAGGAACATCCCAAGGAGGAAATGCAAATAAATCAAGTGTCTGAATATTCATATCCCAGAGTTCCGAATCATTCAAGATTAATTTAACTCTTTCACAAAATGGAAGGATGTTAGAAGGTCGAGCCGTGTATAATCTGCGAAGGCGACTAGGAAGTATCAAGGAGTGCATAGGGTGTTTCGGGACAGAAATCGCTCGGAGGTAATAGTGTACAGATATTTTTTGGCGCCGTAAATTTAATGGTAATTGGTGAGAGACAACGTAAAGACTTTCCACTGGTGAGGTCCGAAATGCACCTGAACAAATTCTTAAAGCAGAATGGTGTATGGTATCCAGTCCACTTAAAACAGAAGACCTTGCAGAACCATATACCATACAACCATAATCCATGCGTGCAAGAATAACTGATTCATAGATTCGAAGCAAAGATGTTCTGTCTGCTCCCCAAGAGGTTCTTGAAAGTACTTTGAGAATGTTCAATGATCTTTCACACTTCTTCCGCAGATGTAAGACATGCGGAAGGAAAGTGAGCTTGCGATCAAATATTACTCCCAAATATTTTATTTCATTAACCATAGGTATTAAAGTATTTTGGATATGGATTATAGGATCCAAATGGATTCCACGCTTCCTGCAAAAATGCACACATCGACTTTTCTCAGGTGAAATCACATGCCCGTTTTCCTCGCACCAATCTACCAGTTTGTTAACTGCAACTTGCAGTTGGCGCTCTATTAAGCTCATATTGCTCCCCTGGCAAGATATCTGAAGGTCATCCACATATAATGTACCTTGGATAGATGGTGGTAAAACGTTAAGAATCTGACTAAAATGGACAATAAAAAGTGTAACACTGAGGATGCTTCCCTGTGGAACACCCTCAGCTTGAATAAAAGGATTAGAATATATATTACCAACCCGGACACGAAATGTGCGCAATGATAAAAAGTGTTTTAAAAACATGGGCAAGTTTCCTTTAAAGTCCAAATTTGCAAGTGTAGAGAGAATTCCAAACCTCCAGGCACGATCATACGCCTTTTCTAAATCGAAGAAGACAGAGACCAGATGATTTCGGCAAACAAATGCATTGCGAATTTCAGTTTCGAGTAGGACAATATTATCAAAAGTCGCTCGTCCTCTGCGAAAACCACTCTGCAGCAGTGGTATGGATGCTTTTTTCTCTAATTCGTATATCAGACGGGCATTAACCATGCGTTCAAGCGTCTTACATAGACAACTTGTGAGCGCAATAGGTCTATAGTGCAGAGAGTTAGAGGAGTCCTTGCCGGGTTTCAGGATTGGAATCACAACAGCTTCATGCCATTGTGATGGGAACTTCTGTTCAATCCAAATGCGATTAAATAGAAACAACAGATTGGAAAGAGAAGTGGTACACAAATGGCGAAGCATGCTATAAGTGATTCCATCAGGACCAGGACTGGTATCATGAGCCTTCGTTAAAGCTGTCAGTTGTTCGTGCAACCTAAATTCTGTATTGTAAGGAAGCGATTTTCGAGTGAAGAAACACAAAGACTTGCGTTCTGCACGTTTCTTAATCGCTATAAATGAAGGCTTATACGAATTAATCGCTGAAACTTGTGCAAATGAATGTCCAAGAGTATTCGCGATATCTAAAGGAGAAGATACCAATCCGTTTTCAGTCTTCAGAACAGGGATGGAAAATTCTTGGTCAATTCCGTTCGCTGCCTTGACCTTCCTCCAGAGTAGTTTCGGAGAAGTAAAGGCTGTGATAGAAGAGATGAACCTAATCCTGGACTCTTTCTGACTTTGCCTACGGACACGACGAGAATTGGCTCTGGCACGTTTGAAAGCAAGTAAATTCTCTGTTGTGGGATATCTGCGGAAAATATTCCACCGCTTTTTTTGCTCTCGGTGACTGTCGCGGCAAGCCTCATTCCACCAAGGTCTCGGGAATTTTCTCAAACGTGGGGAGCTTTTAGGGATGGTATTGTTCGCAGCGTCAATTAAACAGTCAACTACATTTTGTACTGCCTCTGTAATATCAATTGTTCTGACCATATTTTCTGAAATCACTGCCTGTTGCATGAAAGTAGTCGAATCAGCCCGCTGAAATAGGAAACGTGGGGGACAATAAGTCACGCCGCCTCTATCAGCATAGGAAACCATTAAGGGAAAGTGATCACTATCATAGAGATCAGTCCCAACTGCAAAACTGAGCAACGGAAAGAGATCGGGAGAGCAAATAGCCAGATCCAGACTGTGAAATTTACGTGTGGGTTCATGGAAATAGGTTTTCTCGTCATTATTGAGCAGACAGAGAGAGTTATCAGAGATAAACTGTTCAATCTGTCGCCCACGAGAATTTGTGCTTTCCGAACCGCACAAAGTACTATGAGCATTAAAATCGCCAAGAAGCAAGAAAGGTTTGGGTAATTGGTCCACTAAACTATTAAGTTCCTGTTGGTTTATGACAGCATCTGGTGGCAAATATATGCTACAAACTGTGACAAGGGTCCGTATATGGACTTGAATTGCCACAGCTTGTAAGGGAGTTTGTAAATTTAAATGAGAACTCGGGTAGAGGTTAGAAGTTAAGATGCAAACACCACCAGAAGGATTATTTCCAGTGTTAGAATCTTTCCGAGCACAGTTATAGCCACGGATTTTCACAGCGATGTCATGTTTCAGGAATGTTTCCTGAAAAGCAAAACAAGCAGGATGGAGCTGATTAATTATATGCTTTATGCCAACAATTTTGGACCGAAGACCACGACAGTTCCAAGAAATGAAAGTGCCCATTAAGTAACGGAAGAATTCAGTTTATTAGAGCTACTGTTATGAAGAGTTGGCGAAACATCGCAACTCATTTGTAATTCATCCTCCTCGTCAGACAGATGGAGGGAAATGGAATCGGGACTTTTAGGTTTGCCAAAAATGGACGTTAAGTCTTTATTAACATTACCTTGTGTCGCAAGTCCCAAAGCGACAGAATTTTGTGCTGTAGATTTTTTTTAACTTTGATCTTAAATCTTTTGCTGAGGTTCCTCGTTTCGAAAGCGAAAGTTTCAGTGATTTCTGAGAGTTTGAATTCATTTTAGGTTTGGCCGGTTTGCTAGTTACAGGAGTCGTGTTTGTCTCATTTTCAATTTCAGAATCGGATGACTTTTCAGAATTTTTTGGTTGGGGAGCATATTTTGCACAATTTGTGCAGGAACAATTTACACAGAAGGTTGTTTTAACTACGGAAGCATAGCTCAATCCAGGTTTTGGTGTCAAATTTAGAACTTTTTTTTTCCGAGCCTCAAGGTAGCTAATGTCCTCTTTAAATTTAATAGAGGTAATTTGTTTTTCAACTTTCCATCGTTCACAGGACCGAGAGAAAGATGCATGATTCTCACCGCAGTTCACGCATTTTTTTTCAGCGTTACATTGCTGGCTGTCGTGGCCTTTTGCAGCACAGCGGGCGCATGTTAATGTCCCGCGGCAGTTAGCCCTGGAGTGGCTAAAACGCTGGCATTGAAAACATCTTAAAGGATTGGGGATGTACTGGCGTACAGGCAATTTTATATATCCTGCATAAAGGTATTCAGGTATTTTTGGTCTATGGAAGGTAATTACGTAATGTTTGGTGGGTAGGAGTTGTCCATCCCGCCGAATGGTGATTTGGCGTACATGAGTTACTCCTTGGGGTTTCAGTTCCTCGGAGATCTCTTCTAGAGTAACGTTAAATAATTCCCCACACGTTATTACTCCTTTGGAGAAATTTAGGGATGCGTGAGAGCTGACAGTAACAGGAAAGTTGGCTATGGCTTTAAGTTTCATAACTTGCTGCGCTTGCTTTTAGGAAGTTACTTCTACCAGCAAGTCACCAGAACGCATCTTCCGAATAGAAGATAACTCACCAATGGTTGCTGTAATGGCTTTCTGTACGAGGAATGGTGAAATAGAATTAAAGGAATCATTCTTTTCAGAAACACGTTTTATAACAAAGTAACGGTCAAAATGTGTAAGATTACTTTTGAGATTGAGTTCTTTGTGATGCCCACTGAAGGGAGATTTTCGGGAGGAGCCCATGCGATATTGAAAAAAATTCAGGTCCGACGGCACCGCCCACCACGGAGCCCAACAAGGGAAGGCAGCCACCGGCTCTGGACATTCCCAGCCTCGGCACTTACCTTAGTGCTGGCCGGAACCTATACGCTCGGAGTCACCTCCGGGGACAGTGACCACCCTTAACGCCAAGCCCAAGGAGTGACCCCTTCGCTTGATCACTAGCAGACTAGTAACTCAGGTTGCTAGCTACCGGTCGATTGATACACCGGGGACCACAGTGCACCGCCCGTCTAATGGGTCGCCACGCACGGCAAACACATGGGGGTATTTGCTGTCCATGAGAAGCAGGAAGCAAACAGAGCGGCGACAGCTTCTCATGGCGAGCTCCCTCGCCTACCCTCGAGGGAAAGAAAAAAAGGTGACAGCAGAAGGCACAGAGGAGAGTAAAATTAAAGGGAGTAAAAATCCCTGGGTACCTCGGGATCGGGACACCCGTACTCACCTATAGTAGGTGAGCCCCTGAGGGGAACCTCGAGTTCGAATTTTTTGGCTATTGCAATACTTTTTTTGTATACTTCGTCTAGGAGAAAATAAAAATGACAAATTAAAGAACATAATCTACCACCACGTTCCAGAAAACAAAATACGAACGAGAAGATGTCTAAATATTTATTAAAGCAAACTAAATTGCTACAAAGGATGACATAAGCGACTAACACCAAAGTATACATCAAAATATTCAATAATTACAGTTACAGAACCAGAAATATCATTTCCTTCTGCAATTAAGATAATTAATTAATCACAGAAGAAAAAATACCAATTACATTCAAATTTGTATTAATAAAACAGATGATGGTAAAGGAAAGAAGAAAATCTTGCAAATTATGCAAGCATGTAGTTTCTAATAAATGCCTGATCAGATTCAGATTTTCTTCCAAAATCCCTTTTATGATCAACCAGTTCTAATTCAAATGGACTATCTGAGCAAATTATGTTATTTGATTTAAGCGTTAACGACAAATCGAGTTAGTGTCAGTCCTCACCAGTCACTAAATACATCCAAATGTGTAATTACCTGAGATGAAATTTTCAATCTTCCTGTCGAATTAATCAGAGAGGAGATGAGACCTCAGGGAGTAATAAATGTAAAACGCATTACCATCAAGAGGGATGGTGAGATAATTGAAACAAAGCACCACATTCTGACATTCAAATCGCCTAAATTGCCTGAACATGTCTATGCCGGCTATATCAAGTTGCCTGTTAAACCCTACATCCCGAATCCACTCGGATGTTTTAAGTGCCAACGCTTTGGCCACTCAAGATAAAATTGCCGTGGAACCGACACTTGCGCACGCTGCGCAGAAAAAGGCCATGATAGCAAGCAATGTGTCGCACCTGAAAAGTGCGTCAACTGCGGTGCTAATCGTACGTCTTACTCTAGATCATGCCCGCGTTGGCAGCTGGAAAAACAAAACGGAACAATAAAAATTAAAGAAAACTTAACTTATCCTGAAGCAAGGCGTAGAGTGCAAGCTCAGACTCCTACTCCTGGTATTTCTTATTCTTCCGTAGTTAAAAAAACGTTTTGTGCTAATTGTTCATGTGCACATTTTATTAAACAATTCACAGAAACAAAAGATATTAAAACCTCTCATTCAGACACTGAAAACTCTATCAGCAGTAACCCTGATCCTCCCAAGGAAACTAGAGAGAAACCTAAACGAAAATCAAAAACATCGTCGCTCACATTAAGATTAGTGAAACGAGGCCTTTCTCAAAAAGATCTCCCATTGAAGCTAAAAGCAGCAAAGTCAAAAAATTCTGTCTTTCTGGGGCTGGCGACGCAGGGTATTGTCCATAAGGACTTATCGTCCATCTTTGGTGGCATGCCCAATAGCCCCGATATAAAGTTGCATCCTTCTGAGGATGAAAATGATCTCGGGATGAGTTGCAAAGATTTGGCAACTCCATCAAATGCACATTATCTTTCCCCATCAAAACCTCTCTCTTAATGGGTACCTTCGCCTCCTGTAATTGTCGCGGCATTCGGCCCAAACTGTTTGATATAAAGACCATCATTAAGAAGTATCATCCTGTTTGTATTGGTGTCCAAGAAACTTTCTTGAGACCCAATAGTGCCATTAAATTACGTAGATATTACTGTGTTCGGAAAGATGCAGGCACTGGAGCCAACTATTCTGGGGGTGTCTGTATCTTCACATCCAATCTGTATCCAAGCACACTTCTAAATTTGCATACTTCTCTTCAGGCTGTGGCTGTACAGGTTCATGTACGATCTTGGATCACAGTCTGTTCTATATATTTACCATCTAATGATATCATACGTCAACAAGATCTTGACAACTTAGTGGACCAGCTTCCTTAGCCTTTTATTCTACTAGGAGATTTCAACGACCATAGTACGTTGTGGGGTTCGGATAACACAAATTCTCGTGGGCGGCAGATTGAGCAGTTTATTACCAACAACTGTCTCTGCTTGCTTAATAATGAAGATAAGACTTATTTCCATGGTCCCACACGTACCTTCCATAGTCTTGATCTAGCCATTTGCTCTCCTGAACTCTTGCCATTGATGAATATTTCTGTTGAAAAGTATTTATACAATAGTGACCATTTCCCAGTTGTCGTCTCATATGCTGATGGAGGTAATGCGACTGCAGGCCCCCAACGTTACCTTTTCCAACGAGCAGACTGGGCTGCATTTATGCAATTGGCAGATATCACTCAGGCTATGGTTAGTACATCAGACGTATCGGAAGCAATACAACATGTTATTGATATAATAATAAACGCCGCCAATACCACTACTCCAAAAAGTTCCCCACATCTAAAAAAATTTCGCAGACCGTGGTGGAATGAAGCTTGCCGTGATAGTCACAAACAACAGAAAAAAATTATGGAACATCTTTCGAAGGTACCCAACAACTGAGAACCTTATCGCTTTTAAAAGAGCCAGAGCGCTAGCTCGCCGCATTCGCCGGTATAGCCAGAGAGAATCCTGGATATCCTTTGTTTCTTCTGTTACATTCAATACCTCTAGTAAAACTTTGTGGAAGAAGGTAAAGGCTGCTAATGGGATTTACACTGAAACATCCATTCCTATTTTAAATGAAGAAAATATTGTGTATTCTGCCCCATTAGATGTGGCCAATGTTCTCTGTCAAGCGTTTGCACAAGTATCCGCAATCGATTCCTACAATCCTGCTTTTTTGGCTGTTAAGAAGCGCGCGGATCGGTTACCTTTATGTTTTAATGACCGAAATACATTCCCTTATAATTGTGAGTTTCAGATGTATGAATTGGAAATGGCATTATCTGAAACCCATAATACCAGCCCTGGACCAGACGGAAACACGTTTAACTTGCTCCGCCATTTGAATACAACTTCCCTTTCCAATCTGTTACTGCTTTTTAATAGAATATGGACTGAGCAAACGTATCCTAGACAATAGCGTGAAGTTGTTGTGATTCCAATATTAAAACCTGGCAAAGATTCGTCCAACCCTCTGAATTACAGGAAGATTGCTTTAACAAACTGTCTTTGTAAGATCTTTGGGCGCATTGTCAATGCTCGCCTTATTTACGTATTGGAGAAACAAGGATGCATCCCCTCGTTGCAGAGTTCCGCAGAGGTAGATCTACTATCGATAACCTCATTTTATTGGAAACCCAGATACGCAACACATTTGTTAGAAGGAACCGCCTTGTCTCCATTTTCTTTGACATCGAGAAGACATATGACCGTGCATGGCGCTATGGTATACTATCAAAACTTATTAAATTTGGCTTTAGAGGAAATTTACCCATATTTGTACAAAACTTTTTATCACTTCATACTTTTCGTGTTCATGTCGGTAATTTTTACTCAAATCATTTAATACAAGCTGAGGGTTTCGCTCAAGGAAGTGTCCTCAGTATCACTCTTTTTATCGCTCATATGAGCCAATCTTGAATCATTTGCCATCATCAGTTCATGGAAGCCTCTATTTTGATCACCTACAGATCTTCTGTCAGGGTAGCAACATTAGTGTCATTGAACGGCAGTTGCAAAATGCTGTTAATAAGGTGGTAGATTGGTGCCATAATAACGGGCATAACATTTCTTCTGAGAAGAGTAGATGCGTGCACTTTTGCAGGAAGAAAAATATGTATTTTGATCCTATTATCCAAATACACAATACGCCTATTCCAGTAGTAGATAAAATACGGTTTTTGGGTGTGGTCTTTGATCGCAAAATAATATTCCTTCCGCATGTTCTTAACCTGCGAAAGAAGTGCCAGAGGGCCTTGAATATTTTGAAGGTACTCTCCCGAACATCTTGGGGCGCCGATTGAACCTCCCTTCTCCATATTTATCAAGCGGTATGGATTATGGTTGTATGGTGTATGGTTCTGTCCGTGCTTCCGTTTTACAAAGTCCCTCAGGGGCTCACCTAATATAGGTGAGTACGGGTGTCCCAATCCCGAGGTTCCCAGGGATCTTTACTCCCTTTATGATTTACTCTCCACTACGCTTTCTGCTGTCTCCTTTTCTTCTTTCCCTCAAGGGTAGTCGAGGGAGCTCTCCATGAGAAGCTGTCGCCGCTCTGTTTGCTTCTTGCTTCTCATGGACAACCAAAACCCCCGCGTGTTGGCTGTGCGTGGCGACCCATTAGACGGGTGGTGCACTGTGGTCCCCGGTGTATCAATCGGCTTGTAGATAGTCACCTAAGTGGTTAGTCTGCTAGGGATCAAGCGAAGGGGTTACTCCTTGGGCTTGGTGTTAAGGGTGGTCACTGTCCCCGGGGGTAACTCCGAGCGTATAGGTAACCGATTAGCACTATGGTAAGTACCGAGGCTGGAAGTGCCCAGAGCCGGTGGCTGCCATCCCTTGTTGGGCTCCGTGGTGGGCGGTGCCGTCCTGCCTGAAGCCCCATCAATATTGTATGGGCAAAAAAAACTTTACTCCCTTCAGTGGGCAACAGAAGAACGCTAACATTTTTGAAAAACCTTTTGACAAATTCTTTGTTATGAAACGAATTTCGAAAACCAATGAAACATTTAATAGTGTCTCACCATTTCTTGTAGAAAAGGCAATGACAGGAGTAGTCGTATCAACTCGGAAACTCCGCTCTGGCGACTTACTTGTAGAAGTCGGTAGTTGCAAACAAGCTCAACAAATAATTAAACTGAAGGCATTGGCATCTATAACTGTTAGTGTAAGCGCTCATAGGACGCTTAATTCTTCAAAAGACGTTATAACCTGTGGCGAACTATTTAACGCCACCTTGGATAAAATTACAGCAGAATTGAAACCCGAAGGAGTGACGCATTTACGTCGTATAACAATTCGGAGGGATGGACAACTCCTTCCTACAAAACACTTTATTTTGACCTTTAATAGACCTAAATTGCCAGAACGGGTAAAAGAGGGCTATATGAGACTAGCCGTGAGGCCTTACATACCAAATCCTCTCCGGTGCTTTCAGTGCCAACGATTTGGACATTCGAAATCCAACTGCCGCGGGACTCTCACTTGCGCCCGGTGTGCAGTAAAAGGTCACGAAAGTCAGCAGTGTTCCGCTGAAGAAAAATGTGTGAATTGCAACGGCAACCACACTTCATTTTCTAGATCTTGTCCACGATGGTTGATGGAGAAACAGATTTTAACAGTTAAGCATAAAGAAAATATCCTATACTCTGAAGCTAGGCGTAAAGTTAATGTCCAAACACCGACACCTGGTGTAACTTATGCTTCCGCTTTGCAAAAACAATTTTGTGCAAATTGCTCTTGCACGAATTTTGTTAAAAATATCGGTGAAAGTAAACAGCCTGTGAAATCCGATTCAGATACTGAAAAGTCCGTTACTAGTGCTCCTGAAACTGGAAAACCTGAGATAGTTCCACGCAAACGGAAATCGAATAAATCATTAAAACTTAAGCTTTCGAAAAGTGGCGTTTCCGAAAAACAGCTTTCTCAAAAGATAAAAGCATCAAGTTTACATAACGCTGTCGCTCTGGGACTTGCAAATCAGGGTATAGTCCAAAAGGATCTATCGTCCATTTTCAGTGGCGTGCCCAAAAGTCCCGAACTTATCGCACTACATCCATCCGAAGAGGAGGATGAAATCCAAATGAGTTGCGATTTATCGACAACTCTAACTAATGTCCCTAATACCTCTCATGCAACCTTTTCTTAATGGGTCATTTCTTTTCTTGGAACTGTCGTGGCACTCGGTCCAAGCTAAATGAAATTAGGACCATTCTTAACGAATTTCATCCAGCTTGCTTCTGTCTTCAAGAAGCTTTCTTGAAATCAAACATGCCTCTTAAATTGCGGGGTTATAATACTGTTCGGAAAGATTCGGACAGTAATTCGCATAATTCTGGAGGCGTTTGCATCCTGACCTCAAATTCTTTTCCTAGCACACCTCTCTCACTTCATACTAATTTGCAGGCTGTGGCGGTTCAAGTACATGTACGAACATTAATTACAGTCTGCTGTGTTTATTTACCACCTAATGATTCAATCAGTCAAATAGATCTTGATAATTTAGTAACCCAACTTCCAGCACCATTTATATTACTTGGTGATTTCAATGGCCATAGTACCTTGTGGGGTTCGCATAGCACAAATTCTCGTGGGCGACAGATTGAGCAGTTCATTACTAATAATGCTCTCTGTTTGCTGAATAATGAAGCGAAAACTTACTTCCACGAACCCTCGCGTACCTTTCACAGTTTAGATCTCGCCATATGTTCACCAATGCTTTTTCCGTTGCTTAATTTTGCAGTTGGAAACGATTTACATGAGAGTGATCATTTTCCTGTTATAGTATCTCATGCTAATGTCGGTGGTACGACTCAAGGTCGATCTCGCTTCCTATTCCAGCATGCGAATTGGACTAATTTCTCACAACTAGTCAAAATTACTGAAAATATGATTAACACACCAGATATCTCAACAGCAGTACAGATAGTCCACGATTGCATTATGAAAGCTGCAAATAAAAGTATCCCCAAAAGCTCACCCCGTCTACGGAAATTCCGCAGACCGTGGTGGAACAAGGCTTTTCACGACAGTTATAAGAAACAAAAACAGCTTTGGAACAAATTTCGAAGATACCCAACAACGGAAAACCTTGTTGCATTTAAGCGAGCCAAAGCTTATGCTCGCTGCATTCGCCGGCGTAGCCAGAGGGAATCCTGGCTTAAATACGTCTCATCCATCACTTATTCTACCTCTGGCAAACAACTATGGAGGAAAGTAAAGGCAGCTAATGGAATCTATCCAGAATTTTCATTTCCTGTGTTGAAATCGGGATATGTAATTTATTCCTCACATATAGAAGTTGCCAATGTTCTCGGGCGAGCATTTGAAAAAGTTTCAGCAATTAATTCGTACAGTTCTAAATTTCAAGAGAACAAAAAGCGAGCGGAAGGAATTAATTTAAATTTTACTACACGTAGATCTCTTGCGTACAATAGCGCTTTTAAGCTGTTCGAGCTGAAGAAAGCCTTGCAACAAGCACATGAAACTAGCCTTGGTCCTGATGGAATCACTTACAGTATGCTTCGCCATTTAGATGAGGTGTCACTGTCCAATTTGTTAAAACTTTTTAATCGAATCTGGTCTGAGCATAAATTCCCTACAAAATGGCAAGAGGCAATAGTGATTCCAATCCTTAAGCCAGGAAAGGATCCTGCCAGCCCTTTGAACTACAGGCCAATCGCTCTAACGAGTTGTATGCGCAAAACTCTCGAGCGTATGGTAAATGCCCACCTAGTGTTTGAGTTAGAGAAACATAGATACATCTCACCGTTGCAGAGCGGCTTCCGACGAGGAAGATCAACATTTGATAACATAGTTCTTCTGGAGACACAAATTCGTAATGCCTTTGTTCGCAGGAATCATCTTGTTTCCATTTTCTTCGATATTGAAAAGGCGTACGATCGTACGTGGCGTTACGGTATTCTTCAAACACTTTTAAATTTGGATTTTAGAGGAAACCTCCCTGTTTTTATTCAAAACTTTTTGACTACTCGGATATTTCGTGTACGTGTCGGTAATTTTTATTCCGATCCTTTTATCCAAGCTGAGGGTGTTCCACAAGGAAGTGTCCTCAGTGTCACGCTTTTTATAACTCACTTTAGCGAAATTCTACAGCATCTTCCACCATCTGTTCAAGGGACACTATATGTTGACGATTTGCAGATTTCTGCTCAAGGCTGTAATATGCACTTGATTGAAAGGCAACTGCAGAATGCAGTGAACAAACTAGTTTCCTGGTGTGAAAGAAATGGGCACACTCTTTCTCCAGAAAAGAGTCGTTGCGTACATTTCCGCCGGAAGCGAAACATGCACCCAGATCCTATAATTAACATTCAAGGAAACGCCATTCCTGTTGATGATGAAGTGCAATTCTTGGGAGTGATTTTTGACAAAAGACTCACTTTCCTTCCGCATATTCTATATCTGTGAAAGAAGTGTGAGAAATCTCTTAACATCTTAAAAGTGCTGTCAAATACTTCTTGGGGTGCAGATCGGCCATCCCTTCTCCGAATATACCAAGCCGTTATTTTATCCCGTATAGATTACGGTTGCATGGTATATGGTTCTGCACGCCCTTCTGTTTTGCGCAGGCTTGATACAGTGCATCATTCTGCCCTGAGAATTTGCTCTGGTGCTTTCCGCACATCACCTGTAGAAAGCTTGTATGTCATCTGCAATCAAATGCCTCTAGATCTACGACGTCGGAAATTAAATGTGCAATATTATTTCCGAGTGCAGTCGATTCCGAAACAGCCTGTTAGGCAGTTGTCTCTACCAGTTGGTCTTCGGAGACTATATGATGCACGCCCCTCTCACATTCTTCCCTATTGTGAGAGAGTAAAAATTCTGCTGAATGATTCGGGACTCCATGAGGCTACAATTCAACCTATTAATTACTTTTCTTTCCCACCTTGGGATACTCCAAATTTCTCATTCTTGAACCCGTTTACGGGATTTGACAAATCCAGAACAGCACCTATTATATTTCAAAAGCTCTTTCAAGATCATCGCAGCCAGTATTATTCGCACACAGAAGTATTCACCGATGGGTCAAAATCTAATTGTCATGTCGGTATTGGTGTTGTTTTACCTACTCAGACATATAATTACAGTTTGCCCACATCATTCTCTGTTTTGACTGCTGAATTGGTTGCAATAACATATGCCCTTCAAGTGATTTCAACTTCTTGTACACGCACCTTTTGAATCTATACTGACAGCAAGAGTGCGTTGGAATCTCTTTCTAACTTCAATAATCTAATGCATCCGGTTGCTTTGGAAATCCTGATTTTTCTTCAATCACTTGAAAACAAAGGGTTCGAAATTCTATTCTGCTGGGTTCCGGGCCATGTCGGAATACCTGGAAATGAAATGGCAGATGCTGCAGCAAAATCCTCAAGCACTTTTAATGAGCAAGTGCTTCCGCATTGCGATGCAAATACATGTTTTTCTAGGCACGTTCACATGTTGTGGCAACGATCTTGGGATCAGCAGATTTCCAATAAGCTACATTCTCTGCAACCAATGATTCGCTTATGGCCTACCATCCCAGTGCGTGGGCTTGATGTAAAATTAATTCGGCTCCGCATTGGTTATACACGCTACAGCCATAAACACCTTTTATTTGGGGAACCATGTCCAAAATGCACGACATGCCAGACAGTCTTAAGTATACGTCATGTTTTAATCGAGTGTCCTGTCTTTGATAATCAACGATTACGTTCTTTTAATGCAGTGTCTATAGACATGCTTGAACTACTGGGTGAGAAACCTCACTCTAATATTTTTAAATTTCTACAGACCATTAGTTTGTTGCATTTCATTTAATTTTTGTTCCATTTGGAATTTTTTTCGTGTGTCAGCAATTTATGAACTGTTGCTTTTTTCATAGATGTTTTTTCAAATACTGTTTTAATCCATCGGCTTGCGATTGGAATTTTTAACCTTGCCTAGATTTTAATCGGAATAACCTCTTTAAATATCTTTGAAATGCTTATTACCATTTGATTGGCGCAGCATGGCCAGATATGGCTTTTGCGCCAGAAAACCTAAACAAGCATCCAACCAACCAAACCATCCATTTAAAGAAAGAATCAAAAATCTGCTACATGACTCGGACGTTGATAATATTGCTGTTAAATCACCCGAATTATTTTGCTTCCCAAATTGGGATAAACCACAATTTTCCTTTTTTAATCCCTTCTCTGGATTCGATATATCTTCAAATACACCGACTGTCTTGCAACAGCTGTTTCTACACCATCGCTATCAGTATTCTTCTTTTCCCCCAATTTTCACAGATGGCTCGAAATCAGACGACCACGTTGATTGTGGAATTATACTTCCATCTGATACATTGAGCCACCGTCTTCACAATTTCTGTTCAGTATTTACTGCCGAATTGGTGGCAATTCTGTTTACCGTCCAAAAGATTTCACTATCTACTCAGCGACAATTTGCCATTTACACCGATAGCATGAGTTCTCTGGAACATGTGTGAAAGTGTTCTCTGGAAACACTTTCACACTATCATAATCGGATGCATCCTATAGCAATTAAAATTTTATTAACTTTGCGTGTCCTACAAAATGATGGATTTCAGATAATTTTTTGTTGGGTGCCGAGTCATGTTGGTCTCTTTGGAAATGAAATGGCAGATTCAGCGGCAAAATCAGCAACAGACTTTTTGTCTCTGAGGCTTCCTTATTGTGATATTAAGAAGTACTTGACAAAATACGTTTTTCTACTTGGCAATTAGCGTGGAATCAGCGTATCGAAAATAAACTGCATTCCATCAAGCCTATTATTGGATTGTGGTCTGTTCTCCCTATACGTGAAGTTGACGTCAAATTGACTCGCCTCCGTATAGGACATACTCGCTTCACGCACAAACATTTTCTGTTTGGTGAAGCTGCACCGAAGTGCCCCAAATATCGTGTGGATTTTACTGTTAAACATATTTTAATTCAATGCACTGATTTTAACCCCCAACGTATTCGATTTTTTCATTAAACTTCATTGACTCTTAAGGACTTAGTGGGTGAAAAACACCACCCAAATATCTTTAAATTTTTAAAAGCTATTATATTTTATATTTATATTTAGTGTAACTGATACCTGTTTTTTCAGTCATCTTGCCCATCATGATCAACACCGATATGATTCCTTATTCTGTGGTTTTTTATTGATGTTTTTTAAATTCTGAAATTTTATTGATGCACTGTCACACTTCATAAGTTTCAAATTCCGAGATTTTAGTACATAATATTTATTATCTGAACTTGTATTTTACCCTTGATTTTATATTTTACCATTTGCATGGCGCAGCTTAGCCAAGTGTGGCTGTTGCGCCAAAAAACCTCACAAATCAAACAATCCCCTCCGTTTTCTGCTTTTCGCGGTAATTCTTCTTTCCCTCGAGGGTAGGCGAGGAAGCTCACCATGAGAAGCTGTCGCCCTTCCGTTTGCTTCCTTCTTCTCATGGACAGCAAATACCCCCACGTGTTGGCCGTGCGTGGCGACCCATTAGACGAAGGGTACATTTCGGTCCTCGGTGTATCAATCGGCCTGTACCATAAGCACATGTCTGGACTGCTCACGAGGATCAAGCGAAGGGGTCACTCCTTGGGTTTCGCGTTAAGGGTGGTCACTGTCCCCCGGGGTGACTCCCAGCGTATAGGTTCTGGTCAGCATTATGGCAAGTGCTGAGGTTAGAAAGTTTCCAGAGCCGGCAACTACCATCCCTTGTTGGGCTCTGTGGTGGGCGATGCCGTCGGACCTGAATCATTATGAATATCCTATGGGGTCTCTTTCTGACGTCATCGAAGCCAAATCTACTACTCGTTACATGGTCATTCATACACCTAACACTTTTCATTCCATTTCTCCGTTTCTTATTAAAAAACTCATTTTATCTACTATTGGTGAGGATCAAAATATAAAAAGATTATGCTCTGGTGATCTGCTATTGCAGGTATCCGAGAAACAAGCATTGCAGATCATTAACATGACAACACTGGGTTACTTCCCAATACAAACATCGTACCATAAAACAATGAACATGTCACGTTTTGTACTTTCCGAACCCGATTCTATAAAGGTTTCTGAAGCAGAATTTTTGGAAGAGCTACGAAATCAAAATGTCTGTGCCGCTCGTCGCATTAATATTCGATGAGGTGACAAACTTTTTCCTACGCAGTATGTTGTTCTTACATTTGAAACGCCTGTTTTGCCTAAATCCATAAAAAGCGGTTATATTAATAGATGTTTTAAATGTCAGAGGTATGGGCATTCACAAATCGGTTGTCGAAACAATGAAAATGTTTGTGGTAAAAGTGCAGAATTAGGCCATGAAATGAATGCTTGCACATGTGACATCCTGAAATGTGTCAACTGTTCTGGCTCCCATGCGGCATTTTCTAAATTCTGCCCTAAGTGTACCTTGGAAAAAGAAATAATTTCCGTCAAGATAAAAAATAATATAACTTTCCCGGAAGCTCGAAAAATTGTGAATGATAGGACTCCAAAAGTTGGTGTTTCCTATTCATCTGCTCTCAAATCAATTCAGAACACATCTTGCTCTCAAACTGATGCATTACCCACTGTCACTGCGCATTAACTAATCCAGTGCCACCTGATTACCAACCATCTACCTCCACTCAAGTACAAAAAAATTTTACAATTTCAGAAAATTTGTCTCCAAAAAAATCGGCCCCACTACTCCCTGGTGTTTCAAAAAAAGAATCTGCCCAAAACGGGAAGAAACTGACATCGCTTGCAACAGGACCTCATGTTGAAGAAGATTTTTTAAAAATTAACACTTCATCATCCGAACTTTCAGATATGGAGCTCGATTCTTCAGCTTCACACAAGAAAATTCCTGAAGAGGGTATAAAGAAGAAGAAACAACCTCCAGATGAAAATTGAATTTATGGAAGCTCTGTTTTACTGGAATTGCCACGGTTTGCGTAATAAAATTTCTCACATTAAGGATCTGATTAATGAAACTCATCCCGCCTGCATTGCACTCCAGGAAGTCTTCCTTATGCCATAAGATCTTGCAAAAATTCGACGTTACAGTATCATTCGAAAGGACGTTATTTCTATTCGAGCATTTGGGGGTGTTTCCCTCCTAGTCTCCCATGACATTCCGTCTTTGGTTATTACTCTACACACGAATCTACTGGCAGTTGCAGTCCGAATAATGGCTCCTTCTCTGATTACAGTATGCAGCATTTACTTGCCACAAAATGTGTCTACAGATCAAAGAGAGATCAATGCCTTCTTAAATGAACTTCCACCTCCTTTGATTCTTGTTGGAGATTTCAACGGCCATAGCCGTCTCTGGGGTAGTGAGGGTAGTGAGCGTGTGAATCTTCGTAGGAAACAAATTGAGGAATTAATTGACTCTCATTCTCTTTGCCTCCTAAATAATTGAGAACCTACATATTTTAATAAACAAAATAGAACATTTCAGTCACTCGACCTTGTTATTTGTACACCATCTTTAGCACCAAAGTTTAATTTTAGAGTGGAAAATGTTCTATTGTAAAGTGACCATTTCCCTATTTTTTAGAACCCCTTTTCTCAAATAGCTCTCTAATGCAACGTCCACCTCGTTATTTGTTCTCAAAAGCTAATTGGGCGATTTTTCTGTTATGGCAAATATTACAAAAACGATGGTAACGGCTGAGAATATAAATGATGTAGTTAGTTTAGTTACTGACACATTGATAGCAGCAGCTGATTTTGCTATTCCTAAATCTGGGGACTGCTTTCCAAAATATCGGAAACCATGGTGGAACCAAGAATGCACTGAATCTAGGCAAGGAGAAAAAAGATCACGGAATAAATTCAGGAGGCAACGAACAACAAGAAACCTCATTATATATAATGAAGCAAAATGTAAGGCGCGACTAATTAGAAGGCGAAGTCAGAAAAGTTGTTGGGAGAATTTCGTATCTAATATCAAGTCCTCTGTCTCGGCAAAAGAAATGTGGATCAGAGTAAAGAAAGCTTGTGGGATATACCCCGAAGTCTCTCTTTTCTCTTTAAAAATAAACAACAGAGAAATTAACAGCTTGCAAGAAATGACGAATGCTCTTGCAGACGCTTTTGCGTCCGTATGTGACTCTAGTAGTTATACAGAGCACTTTATTTCAATTAAAAGTCTATCGGAACGAAATCCTGTACGCTTTCATACAACCAAACTTCTGCCATATAATTCTGAGTTTACTCTTTCTGAGCTACAGTATGATTTATAAAATGCAAAAGAAAGTGCTCCTGGTCCGGATGGAGTTACGTATCCTATGCTTAAACACCTCTCTCATGATGCTTTGGTCAATATGTTGTATTAGTTTAACAGAATCTGGAGGGACCATGTTTTCCCCACTCAATGGAATAATGCTATTGTGATACCTATATTAAAACCTAATAAAGACCCTCAAAATGCCATTACAGGCCTATTGCGTTAACTTGCTGCCTGTGAAAACTTCTTGAAAAAATGATGAATGCTCGCTTGATCCATGTATTAGAGACAAATTAATTTATATCCTCTTTCCAAAGTGGTTTCCGGAAGCGACGTTCCACTGTTGACAATTTTATAGCTTTGGAGACAGACATAAGAAATGCCTTTGTACGAAGAAATCACTTGGTGTCTGTCTTTTTTGACATAGAAAAAGCTTATGATAGAGCTTGGAGATTTGGAATTTTAAAGGATTTGTTTAATTTTAACTTCAGTGGAAATTTACCTATTTTTATCAAAAAATTTTTAGCACACAGACTATTTAGAGTCCGACTGAGAAATACTCTGTCGAAAGCTTATTGCCAAGAAGAAGGAGTGCCGCACGGTAGCGTATTGAGCGTTACTCTATTTATTATAAAAATCAACCAGATTCTATCCACCATTCCAACCACTGTACATAAAAACATCTATGTTGACGCCCTACAGATCTCCTGTTCTGCTAGGGATATGCGTTTTATAGAACGGCAATTACAAATTGCAATTAACAACATGGCAACCTGGTCCGAAAGCAATGGTTTCACATTTCCGCTCAGAAGACTAGATGAGTGCATTTTTGTAGAAGGCCACTACATCCAGATCCTGAATTGAAGCTGAATGGTAATCCTCTGACTGTATGCGACCAACATACATTCCTTGGTGTTATATTCGACAAACGCTTGACTTTCCACCCCCACATCAAGGAGTTACGGAACAAATGTCTGCGATCATTGAATATCCTTCAAGTTCTGTCAAATACTACTTGGGGTGCTGATCGCACAAGTTTGTTGAAAGTATATCGAAGCGTTATTCGCTCCAAATTGTATGACGGCGGTTTTGTATATGGTTCGGCTCGAAATTCTTATTTATCTCGTCTTAATTCCGTACATCATCAGGTTCTGCGTGTATGCTGCGTTGCATTTAGAAAATCCCCGATTAGCAGTCTATATGTTGAAACTTATGAACCCTCGTTGTCTTTTAGACGAAACATGTTTTCCGCCTGTTACTATTTCCGTGTTTAATTGAACCGGTCTCATCCTTTAAGGAGAATGTTTTTAAATTGTTGTCAATCTCCACTATTCAACATCTGCAGAACCTGTAAACCTCCTCTGGGAACACGTATTTTGAGGATATTACCAGAAACCTACCATAATGTTGAAATTCATGACGAAAGCCCTTTTTGTATAACACCTTGGGGTCAATATGATATTGTTTTGCTTCATCCATTTAAAAAATTTCTGAAGTCCAATACTCCCGATTTCATTTTAGAGCACTTTTTTCAGCTCACAGACACATGTACAGAGACTACATTCCTGTATACACGGATGGCTCCAAATCCGAGTCTCACGTTGGTTATGCTTTTGCTTGTGAGAATGTAGTTGTAAGTCACAAAGTTTAAGTTTAAGTTTAGAAGTTTAAGAATAAGTTTAGAAAGGTTATCATTTATTCTGATTCTTGGAGTGCCATTCAAGCCCTCATTGGAAAATCGCACAATCATGCATATATTTCTGATATCAGGAATTTGCTTAAGAACCTATGTCAGAATAGTTTTGAAATTCTTTTCTGTTGGATTTCTTCCCATGTGGGTATCCAAGGGAATGAGATAGTGGATATTGTTGCCAAATCAGCAACCAAATCCCACAAACAATGCATTCCTTATGCTGATGTACATTCTTCCGTTCGGAAATGGCTTTTGCAAAATTGGCAGAGGCAATGGAACCTTGAGATAGAAAACAAACTATACATAGTGAACCTGCACTTCAGGAAACCTACCTTAAAACAGACATGCAGAACATAAGGCATTACAAAAATTTCAGCAACCACAATATTCAAAACAGATTTTCTGGGGGCGGGGCAATTCTTGTCGCTACGGATATTCCATCAATGCAAGTTAATCTGAACACTAATTTGCAAGATTTTGCTGTACGGATTTAGATGAAAAATTTAATAACTATCTGTAGCCTCTATTTTCCACCTAAACAACAAATCAGTCAAAAGGACCTAAATAACTTGTTTTGCCAATTACCTTCTCCATTCATTATTTTGGGCGATCTTAATGGTCATAGTCCCTTTTGGGGAAGCACTGAATCAAATTCACTTGGTCAACAAAGCGAACAATTTCTCGCAGATCATAATTTATGCATTTTAAATTCTGACGAAAAAACACATTTTCATTTACCAACACGAACTTTTCATTCTGTTGATCTCGCTATTTGCTCTTCGTCTTTATTGCCTTTTTTCAGTTTAACTGTTGACAACGATCTTTATAATAGCGTCCATTTTCCTTTAATTTAATGTTTTAAATGCAGCAAACTGGCAAAACTTCACCTCTCTGGCTAATATCAATTCAGAAATAGTTAAATCTTCCACTACTGATGAAGCTCTGAAACATATTGTCAGTATTATAATTGAGGCAGCAGATAACACTATTCCAAAGAAATCTGGAGTTCATAGGAAGCAAAACAAGCATATAAAAGACAAAAAAAGGCATGGAATATTTTTCGCCGTTATCCCTTTACTGAAAATTTTATCAAATTTAAAAAATCTAGAGCAGAATCCAGAAAAATACAACGACGTAGTAGAAGAATTTCTTGGCAAAAATTCGTTTCTGGTATTACTTCAACAATATCTAGCCATTATTTGTGGAATAAAGTTAAAAAAGCTTCAGGTGCTTCTCATTCTAATCTTGTTTCAATTTTAATTGATAAAGGTAACACCATATCATCCACAAAATATATTGCAAATTCCATAGCTTCAAGATTAGCTCATACGTCCAGCAGTAAAAATTATCCTCCTGCGTTTTTGAAATACAAAGAGAAAGCAGAAAAGCAAAAACTAAATTTTAATTCTCAAACTAATTTGCCCTACAACAGCGATTTTACGTTTTTAGAATTCCAATCGTGCCTTGCCATTGTCCATGATTCTTCTCCCGGTCCTGGCAACATTAGTTACGCTATGATAAAAAAACTTAACAATAGAGTCGAAAAAAAGCTTATTATATCTTTATAACCGTATCTGGCAAGAACAATATTTTCCTAATTTTTGGCAACAAGCTATAATAATTCCTTTACTAAAACCAGGCAAAGATCCAACATATACATCAAATTATCGACCCATAGCTTTGACCTGTTTTCTTTGTAAATTGCTAGAAAAAATGATAAATCGAAGGCTAATTTTTTTTTATCTGGAGGCAAATAATTTATTTCACCCATCGCAGAGTGGATTTCGAAGAGGACGAAGCACTCTTGATAATCTTCTTGCTCTCGAATCCGACATTCACCTATCATTTTTACAAAGAAAGCACTTAGTTGCCATTTTTTTCGACATCGAAAAGGCATACGACCGAACTTGGAGATATGAAATTTTAAAAGATTTATATGATCTGGGACTAAGAGGAAATCTTCCTGTTTTTATTCGAAATTTTTTAAAGCTTAGAAAATTCCGTGTTAAGGTGGAATCTGAACTTTCCGATTCTATTGTACAAGAGGAAGGTGTTCCCCAAGGCAGCGTTTTAAGCGTCACTCTTTTTATTTTAAAAATAAATAACATTTTAAAACTACTTCCAATTTCTGTGAAAGGCTTTTTATATGTTGACGACCTGTATATCTCTTGTACAGGGATGCATATGAATTTTATACAAAGACAATTGCAGATCGCAATCAATAATATTACCCGATGGACGAACACTAATGGTTTAACCATCTCAACATTGAAAACGGCTGGTGTGCACTTCTGTCGGAAACGTAACCTTCATTTTGATCCTGATCTGAAACTAAATGATCAGCCAGTACCGTTTTTAAATGAAATCCGATTTTTGGGCATTATCATTGATAAAAAACTCACCTTTCAGTCTCATATAAAACTTTTACGTAAAAAGTGTGAAAGGTCTTTTAAAATATTTAAAGTCTTGTCAACTACAGCATGGGGAGCCGACAGAAATTCTATGATTAAAATATACAAGGTCGCTGTACTTTCCAAGCTGGATTATAGTTCCTCAATATACGGTTCTGCTAGAAAAAGCATTTTACAAAAACTGGATCCTATTCACCACATAGCTCTCCGTCTTTGTTCAGGTGCTTTCAGGACATCCCCTGTTAAAAGCTTGTATGTTGAAACCTGTGAACCATCCCTTGAATTAAGAAGACAATTTTCATCTCTTAATTATTATTTTACAATTCAATCGAACATTGATCGTCCATTTCATGATTTTAAACTTCGCCCTTTTTTAGCTCGCTTGCAAGATGCCCGAAAATCATTCATCCCTGTCTTTTTTACGAGAGTTCATAATATTCTTTTAGACCTTAATCTACTGTATCTGCATGCAGCTCCTCGGCCGGAAAATTCTTTTCCACCTTGGAAAATCCCTCCAGTACAATATTTAAATCCTTTTGAAACTTTTATCAAGTCTGATACAGCAAATATCATTTTTCTAGAAATTTTCCTAGAACACAGAGAAAAATATCAAAATTTTATTCCAGTTTTTGCAGACGCGTCAAAATCGGCTGCTGATGTCTCTTTTGCTGTTGTTTTTCTTCATATAGTTTCTTCGTTTAAACTTCACCCCTCCTGTTCAGTTTTTACTGCAGAAATAAGTGCTCTTTTATATGCTTTAGAAGAAATTTCTAATAGCCAGGATAAAAACTTTATCATCTATACGGACTCTCTCAATGTTTTAAATTCTCTAAAATCATGTAAACCTCATCCTTTGGTTTTAAAAATTTTAGATATTTTAGATAGTGTAACTACGAGAAGTTAGATTATTTTATTCTGTTGGGTACCATCCCACGTTGGAATTATGGTTCAATGAAGAGGAAGATATGGCTGCCAAATTGGCGACTACTTCAATGACTACTAATATTCCTGTGAACGACATAAAGAAACACATTAAAAAGCTTCTATATTCTAATTGGAAAAGACAGTGGAACCTGGAGACAAACAACAAACTTCATGTTATCAAACCCCATGTGCGACCCTGGCCCTCATTAGTGAATAGAAAAGCAGATACTGTTTTAACACGATTAAGAATTATAGACACTCGATTCGCCCATATTCATTTGTTGTTAGGTGAACAACCACCACTGTGTTCGCGATGCCATTGTCAAATGTCTGTTCGACATATTTTATCAGAATGTCCAAATTTCAATGTTCAGCGTTGGCTCTTGCGCCAAAAAACCCGAACAACCAACCAACCAACCAATGTTCAGCGTTTACAGTTTTTTCTAAAGTCTTGCCTTTCATTATCTTCCCTGCTTGATAAGACACCTCATGTCCAAATTTTTGCTTTCTTAAAGTCCATAAAGTTTTATCCGTTGATTTAAATCTTGTTTACTTTTTGCTTCTCCTCATCTTCTCTTCGATGAGTGTTTTAAAATGAGATAATTTTACCCATTGTTTGGCGCAGCATAGTCACCATCATGGCTCTTGCGCCATAAAAACTTCATACAATTCAATTCAAACACATAGTGAAACCTTTTATTGAACTTTGGCGTTCCTCCTTAAATCGCAGATGCAATGTTATTCTGACGCATAGGGCATTCTAGAATAACGCATAAACATATACTTTGAAAGCAGCCACCACCAACTTGGAGTCGTTGTGGTGAGAGTTTAACTATCAGACATATATTGATAAGTCACTGGACTCATTGCGTCTTAAGTATTTAAATACAGTTGTTCCTTGTCTTCAGTTTTTAATTGGACATTTTCCTTTATTTAAAGGAGGCAGGTTTTATCAAAGAAATTTGAAATGTTGTTTTTTCCTTGTCTTTGTTCTTAATTTGTATTGCCTTTTTTTAATAACAGATTATAAACATTTTAAACAAAGTTTTAAGACGTAGCACTAAAGTTTTCATCTAGTTGCGGCGCAGTTTATCCAGAGAATGGATCTTGCGCTAGAATAATATTCACTCGCTCACTAAATCAAAAATTTGGTGATTAAAATAAGCTCCATTTTTTCGATGCATATTTAACATTTTGTATTAAAAATTGATTTTCTCTTTTTTTTGCATCTTAAACGAATCTTAAATTTTATATTTTTTTTCATATATTAGATTTAAAATGATTGCTTAATATTTTTCAAACGAACAACAATGAGAATTATTAGAAATGAGCTATGCCTGTTATCGAGATTTAATCCTAAATATGACCTCAACTTTTTATAAATAAGCAGAAATAAACTACCTCATAAATTCTTTATAGTATTTAACTCATTATTTATTAATTTAAAATCATTGTAATTGATAGAAACACAATTTCTAAAACCAAAAGCTTGCTTTTACAAATAAAAAAGTCATCGCAATTGGATTTTCAGGAATATTCTTTCAACTTTAAAAATACTGGTTTCAAAATAAACTAATGTATAATTAGTTAATTAAAAAAACATTTCTATTATTTAAATCCTAAAATATTTTAATACAAAATGAAGTTTAAGGACATTATAAATATTTTAAACTTACCTTTTATGTTTTCATCAATAACAAAATACATATATAAGTTTGAGAGTTTACAAAGCATTCTATTTATGTATTAACACTTACTTTTGGTACAAAAAGATATAAAAACTAAAAGTTGATTAATATCTGCTTACCTCAACGGCTTCGTCCTTACGTCCTAGATGTCCGAGTACTAGACCCATGTTTAGATGTGCCACTAAAATGAAATACATACATTTATAGCATTTTTCTTTTTAAAACTTTCTGCGTAGAATAAGTGCTGCATAATGCCTGCGTCTGCATTTTTATTTCATTCTAACTTTGATCGATTCTCGTTGCAAGAATGTAGATAACTCTGTAGGAGCAAAGCTATGAAATAAGTATGTTTACAACATCATGGCTCTTCAAACAATTCAAATCAATTCAAGTATGTTTACAGGATCCGTTTAGCAAATAAAATGAAGTTTCAAATTCCCCCAAACATGCTTTAATTATAAGATTTCTTGCTTTTCTGTTGGATAATTTCGGTAACATTGATCTCAAAACAAATATTCATATTTCATTCAAAGAAAAAAGTGGACGAATGTTTTAGATGAAATAATTTTGCCAGTCTTTGAACCTTAAAGGAAAAAGACGTTTAGCTACATTGCAAATTGTAAGTGTATTCTGTATTATGAATTAAATATGTGCTAGACAAACACGGTGACAAATACAAAAATTTATTTGCTATCTATTACAGAAACAGCGATGTTTAATACATTGCATAGGATTTCCAAACTAAAAAAAAGATTTTGGGAGCATCCGGTAAGAATTTAGAAAATTCATTTATTAATTTAAAACAAATATTTTTAAAATTAAAAAATATTAATCCTATCCTTCACCCATTAATTACGACTAAATTAAATATTGTTGCTATGTTTTTTTAATTCATTCAATTTTATTCGTATACCATTTGATAACTCTTTTCGATTCATTGGTATATTTTAAAAAATGGATTTGCACAGTAAATCCTATTTACAAAATCAGGCTATTCAAAGAGAAACTCCAGTAGACAAAAGCATAAAAAATATATCACGTTCAACCAAGCCCCTCGGGAGCTCACCTACTATAAGTGAGTACGGGTGTCCCAATCCCGAGGTACCCAGGGATCTTAACTCTCTTCATGATTACTCTCCTCTACGACTTCTGCTATTTGTTTGATCCTTCCATCCCTCGACGGCAGCAAAAGAGAAAAAAGAAAGTATATTATTCCGACAAAATACAAAAATATTAAAAATATTTAGCATTTTGCTTAATTTTTTATCTTTAACATTGTTATTTATTACCATGAGTTTTCTTAGTTTTTTGGGCAACATAATTTCGTATGTTTTTAATTGTACATTGTTTACTTATACAATATTTAATCCTTTAATCTATTCGCTGATATTGTTTTTTAATAATTGAATGTTTTATAAACCTTTTTATAATTCTAACATTAGATTTGCGCAGCATGGCCAAGCATGGCTCTTGCGCCAGAAAATGCACATCTGTTGCTATAATTTTAGATGTTTTAGATTTAATGTTTTAGACGTATTTTGCAACAACAATTTTGCAGTGTGAAAAATGGACTAACTGTATTTTACCAATTACAAATTTTATCATGATAAATTTCAATGTTTTTAGAATTTTAACGCCTTCTAAGCAATATTACCATATATTTGAACACCACGATCTAATTTATTGACCATACGTTTGTATAAACAAATATGGTTCTTGCGCCATTAAAACACAAACAAACAAACAAACGACCATACGCTTGGCGCAGTATGGCCAAGAGTGGCTCTTGCGCCAATAGAGCCCGCAATAGCTCCATGAGAAGCTGTCGCCGCTCTGTTTGCACCCCTCAGGGATTCACCT
>JAPMOR010054847.1:359-24649 GCA_026543865.1 Argiope aurantia | reverse complement strand
GTAGAGGACGTAATAGAAGACACAAAATTAATCCAGGATTCTCTCTGGCTACGTCGACGAATACGACGAGCAATGGCCTTGGCACGTTTAAAAGCGATAAGATTTTCAGTCGTTGGACATCTTCTAAAAATGTTCCACAATTTCTTTTCCTTCCTTCGACTGTCGCGACAAGCCTCATTCCACCACGGCCTGCGAAATTTTCGGAGGCGTGGAGAACTCTTTGGAATGGTATTATTAGCGGCATTTATAATTGTGTCAACGACATATTGTACTGCTTCCGTTATATCTGTAGTGTTGACCATGGTCTCAGTGATATCGGCAAGTTGTGCGAATAAATTCCAATCTGCCCGCTGGAACAGAAAACGAGGAGGACAAGGAGTCGCACCGCTATTGTCAGCATGGGAGATTATTAAGGGAAAGTGATCGCTATTGTGCAAATCCTCTCCAACTGTCAAATTCAACAAAGATAGTATTTCAGGAGAACAAAGGGCCAGATCGACACTATGGAAGGTACGTGTGGGTTCATGAAAATGCGTTTTCTCATCGTTGTTGAGCAGACAGAGACAGTTATTATTAATAAACTGTTCGATCTGTCGCCCACGAGAATTTGTATTGTCCGAACCCCACAAGCTACTATGTCCATTGAAATCGCCGAGTATAATGAAAGGTTTTGGAAGTTGGTCCAGTAAGACGTCAAGATCTTGTTGACAAATGACATCATGAGGCGGCAGATAGATACAGCAGACTGTGACTAACGTTCGTGTGTGAACTTGCACAGCCACAGCCTGCAAAGGCGTATGTAAAGTGAGTGGTGTGCTCGGATAAAGATTAGATGTGAGGATACAGACACCCCCAGAACTGTGAGTGCCTGTGGCTGCATCTTTTCGAACACAGTTGTAGCCGCGTAATTTAATGGGAATGTTGGCAGTTAAGAATGTTTCTTGAACGCAGAAACAGACAGGATGAAATTTGTTGAGAATTGTCTTAATGTCAGAGAGTTTGGACCGAAGGCCGCGACAATTCCAAGAAAGTAAGGTACCCATTAAGAAAGATTTGTAATGGAAGAGAAACTAGAAGCTGTGTTAGAATGTTGCGAAATATCGCAACTCATTTTCAAATCATCCTCTTCGTCTGATGGGTGAAGGGAAATAAGATCATGAGTTTTCGGCTTGCCGCCAAAAATGGAAGCTAAGTCCCTGTGTACTATGCCCTGGTTCGAAAGTCCCAGAGCAACCGAATTCTGTAAAATGGATTTTTTAAATTTGGATGATAAATCTTTTTGAGCAAGGCCACGTTTGGAAAGCTTTGGCTTTAAAGATTTGTTAGATGTTGCTTTTTGTTTTGGTGTTTTTTGTTTGACAGGTTCAGAGGGACAGGTTGAAGAATTTTCCGTATCAGATTCAGATGCCTTATCAGGAACTTTTGAATTAGGAGTGCGTTTTAAGCAATCTGAACATGAGCAATTTTTTCAAAAGGATTTTTGAGTAGCGGAAGCATAGCTGAGACCAGGTTTTGGTGTTTGGGCTAGAATTTTCTTTCTGGCTTCGGGGTAAGGAATGTTTTCTTTTATTTTAGTTGTGGTTATTTTTTTCTCCAATTGCCAGCGTTCACATGATCGAGAGAATGATGTGTGGTTGCCATTGCAGTTGACACACTTTTCTGGTGCCGAACACTGCTGGCTATCATGGCCCTTTTCTGCACAGGTTGGTTGGTTGGTTGGTTGGATTTTTTTTTTGGCGCAAGAGCCATTTTTGGCCAAGCTGCGCCAAGCATATGGTATGAAATGCTACCAGATTAAAAAGAAACAAACATCATAAAGTCTAATATAAAGTAAAAAGCGCAGATTGGGATGATATAAAATGCTTTCAAAAAGTTAAAATTTCAAATGAAAGTTTGAGAAAAAGATTTTCACTAAAAAATTGTTGAAAAAATTTAAAAATAAAAGACGATAGAACAACAAAAGAAAGTATTAAATGTAAATATAAAATCCAATGGTTCTTAAAAATTTAAAAAGGTTTCGGTGATGTTTTTCACCCACCAATTCCTGTAGAGTTAATGGTAATGACTTAAAAAAGTGTAATCGATACGAGTTAAAACATGGGCATTCAATTAAAATGTGCTTGATAGTAAAATCAACTTGACATGTTTGGCACACTGGCACCCTTTCACCAAAAATGAGGTGCTTGTGCGTGAAGCGAGTATGTCCTATGCGGAGGCGAGTCAATTTGACATCTTCCTCTCGTATAGGTAGAATGGGCCATAATCCAATGTTGGGTTTCACGTCATGCAATTTATTATGAGTCTGCAAATCGGAAGTCCTTGGTTCAAGGTAACTGATGCTGATTTTGCAGCAGTGTCCGCCCTTTCATTGCCAGCAATGCCCACGTGACTTGGAATCCAACAAAAATTAATTTGGAAGCCCTCATTCTGCAAGAGACGTAAAGTGCATAGAATAGGGACAGCAATGGGATGTATTCGACTGTGATAATGAGAAAGCATTTCCAGTGCACTCATGCTATCGGTATAAATTATAAATTTCCTTTGAGAAGAATACGAAATTTTCTTTAAAGCACAGAGTATTGCTAATAGCTCAGCCGTAAATATCGAGGAAAATTTATGCAGACGGTAGCTAAATGTATCGGATGAAAGTACTGCGCCACAACCAACATGTCCATCGGATTTTGAACCATCTGTATAAATTGGAAGGAAAGAAGAATACCGATAGCGATGATATAGAAAGAGTTGCTGAAAAATAATAGGAGCAGTTAATGACTTGTCAAATCCTGTAAAGGGATTCAAAAAAGGAATTTGTGGTATATCCCAAGGAGGGAAGCAATAATCAACAGATTTTATACCAACATTATCAAAGTCGAAGTCTTGTAAGAACTTTTTGACTCTCTCACAGAAAGGCATAATGTGAGAGGGCCGAGCATCATAGAGTCTGCGAAGGCTAACTGGCAGTGTTATTTGACTTATAGGATGTCTTGGAATAGATTTTGATCGGAAATAATACAAGGCAGATATTTTTTGGCGTCTTAGGCAAAGAGGTAGTTGGTTACAAATAACATGCAAACTCTCTACAGGAGACGTGCGAAATGCACCAGAACAGATCCGCAAAGCAGAATGGTGAACGGTGTCCAACCGCCTCAAAACAGAAGACCGGGCCGACCCATATACCATACACCCATAGTCGATACGGGAAAGGATGACTGCTTCATAAATTCACAGTAGGGAAGCACGATCGGCACCCCAAGTTGTTCTGGAAAGCACCTTTAAGATATTTAATATTTTCTCACACCGCGTCCGCAGGTATAGGATGTGAGGCAAGAAGGTCAATTTCCGATCAAAGATAACTCCCAAAAATCGGGTCTCATTCACAATTGGAATAGTTGTACTTCCAATGTATATAGCGGGATCTAAATGCACGTTTCTCTTTCTGCAGAAATGGATGCACTGACTCTTCTCAGGAGAGATTCTGTGGCCGTTGTTATCGCACCAAGCCACCACATTGTTTACTGCATTTTGTAGTTGTCGTTCAATTAGATTCATATTACTCCCCTGGCAGGAGATCTGCAGATCGTCTACGTAAAGTGTTCCATGAACAGATGACGGTAAAATCGATAAAACTTGACTCATATGAATTATAAAGAGTGTCACACTGAGGACACTTCCTTGAGGAACTCCCTCAGATTGGATAAAAGAATCAGAGTAAAAATTAGCAACCCTAACTCGAAACGTTCTATGGGTCAAAATGTTTTGCAAAAATATGGGCAAATTTCCTCTAAACCCAAATTTAAAAAGGGTGGAAAGTATACCATATCGCCATGCACGGTCATACGCTTTTTCGATATCAAAGAATATTGAGACGTGATTCCTCCTGACAAATGCGTTGCGTATTTCGGTTTCCAGCAAAACGAGGTTGTCAAAAGAAGACCGACCTCTACGGAAACCACTCTGCAATGGGGAGACGCATCCTTGTTTTTCCAATTCGAACATTAAACGAGCATTGACCATGCGCTCGAAGGTCTTGCAAAGGCAATTTGTCAACGCAATCGGCCTGTAATTCAAAGGGTTCGATGTATCTTTACCAGGTTTTAAGATTGGAATCACAATAGCTTCTCGCCATTGTGAAGGGTACTTCTGTTCAGTCCAAATTCTGTTGAAAAGTATTAACAGATTGGACAGGGAAGTAGTATTCAAATGGCGAAGCATGTTATATGTGATTCCATCTGGTCCAGGGCTCGAATCATGGACGTGAGACAAGGCCAATTCCAGTTCATACATTCTGAATTCAGAGTTATAAGGAAAGGCACTTTGAGTATTAAAACGCAGTTGCAACCGTTCTGCGCGATTCTTAATTGCCAGAAAAGCTGGAGTATAAGAATCTGTTGCAGAAACACGTGCGAACGCTTGGCCGAGAATATTAGCTACATCTATGGGGGCGGAATGCATCAGATTTCCTGTTTTTAATACAGGAATCGAAGCTTCACGATAAATCCCATTAGACGCCTTTACCTTTTTATACAGCAGTTTACTGGACGTCCTGCATGTAATGGATGTTACAAAATTAACCCATGATTCTCTTTGGCTACGACGCCGAGTGCGACGAGCTAGCGCTTTGGCTCTTTTAAAAGCGATCAAGTTCTCTGTTGTAGGGTACATTCGAAATATATTCCAGAGTCTTTTTTGATTCTTGTAACTATCGTGACAGGCTTTGTTCCACCATGGTCTTCGAAATTTTCTTAGACGTGGTGAACTCTTTGGAATAGTGGAAGTTGCGGCACATATTATACTATCAACGACATTTTGAACTGCTTCCGAGATGTCTGATGTTTTCACCATTGTCTCTGTGATAGCTGCCATTTGAGAGAAAGCAATCCAGTCTGCTCGCTGGAATAAGAAACGCGGAGGACAAAGAGTCGCACCGCCGCTATCAGCATGGCAGACAACAATAGGAAAATGGTCACTATTGTACAAATCAGTACTTACTTCAAAGGTCAAAAATGGCAAGAGTTCAGGAGAGCAAATGGCTAGATCAAGACTATGGAAGGTACGTGTGGGACCATGGAAATAAGTCTTATCTTCATTATTAAGCAAGCAGAGCGAGTTGTTGGAAATAAATTGTTCTATCTGCTGACCACGAGTGTTTGTATTATCTGAACCCCACAAAGTACTATGGCCATTGAAATCGCCAAGTAAGATGAAAGGTGAAGGAAGCTGGTCACTAAGTTGTTGAGATCCTGATGACAGATGACATCATGTGGCGGTATATAAACAGAACAGACTGTGACCAATGTTCTTGTGTGAACCTGCACAGCCACAGCCTGTAGAGATGTGTGTAAAGTAAGAGATGTACTGGGATATAAATTGGATGTAAAGATACAGACACCACCTGAATTGCGAACTCCTGTGCCTGCATCTTTCCTAGTACAGTTATAACCACGCAATTTTATTGGGACATTAGGTGTCAAGAAAGTTTCTTGAACACCGAAACAGACAGGATGAAAATTGTTAAAAATAGTCTTGATGTCATTTAATTTTGACCGAATGCCGCGACAATTCCAAGAAAGGAAGGTACCCATTAAGAGAGTTTTGTTGACTGAAAGAGAACTGAATCAGTAATTTGAGTTGGCGAGGTTTCACAACTCATTTAAAGTTCATCTTCATCCTCTTCAGATGGATGGAGTTTGATAAGATCGGGATTTTTGAGCTTGCCTCCAAAAATAGAGGTTAAGTCTCTTTGGACAATACCTTTGTTTGCCATTCCCAAAGCCACAGAATTTCGATTACTGGATTTTTTAAGCTTTGTTGCTAGCTGGTCAGATATCATTTGCTGCGAAAGGCCACGCTTTGAAAGCTTTAGTTTAAGTGAACGCTGAAATTTTGATTTTGGTTTACGTTTTGGAGGTTCATTAGCTTCTGGATTGCTGCTTATTGATGGATCTGTGTCAGAATCAGATGGTTTTACAGGAGTTGTTTGAATCGCAAATTTAGAACAGTTTTTGCAAGAACAATTCTCACAGTAGGATTGTTTCACTGCAGTTGAATAACTAACGCCCGGTGTAGGTGTTTTTGCCATGATTTTGCGTTTAGCCTCTGGATAGGAAATTTGTTCTTTAGTTTTAATTGTTATAATATCTTTTTCCAATTTCCAACGTGGACAGAATCGAGAAAAGGAGGTGTGGTCACCGCTGCAGTTTACGCATTTCTCCGGCGCGGTGCATTGCTGACTGTCGTGTCCTTTCTCTGCACAACGGGCGCAAGTTAGTGTCCCGCGGCAGTTGGTTTTTGAGTGTCCAAATCGTTGGCATTCAAAGCATCTCAGAGGGTTTGGAATGAAAGGCCTCACAGGTAAATTCAAATATCCTGCTTTTACCCTTTCTGGTAAAATCGGGTTTTGAAATGTCAGAACAAGGTGTTTAGTTGGTAGGAGTTGTGCATCCCGCCGAATGATAATACGGCGTACATGTGTCACTCCTTCAGCCTTAAGCTCTTTTGTAATTTCTTCGATCGTGTCATTAAACATTTCACCACATGTTATCACGCCTTTCGAAGAGTTAAGAGACGTATGAGAACTAACTGTTATTGGGATTGTAGCCAAAGCTTTCAACTTCAAAATTTGCTTTGCTTGCTGTTGGGAAGCGACTTCAACAAGTAAGTCACCAGAACGAAGTTTTTTGATTGACGGAACTTCACCTAAAGTTCCGGAAACAGCCTTTTCAACAAGGAAGGGGGAAACAGAATGAAAAGATTCTTTCGTTTCAGATGCTCGTTTCAAAATAAAATTTCAAAATATTTTTCAGTTACTTTTTTAGAGACTTTTCGTTGCCCACTGAAGTGAGAAATGTGTTTAGGCCCCATACGATATGAATAGGGTTTCGGGCCCGACGGCACCGCCCACCACGGAGCCCAACAAGGGAAGGCAATTACCGGCTCTGGTCATTTCCAGCCTCGGCATCCACCCTAGTGCTAGCCGGAACCTATACGCTCGGAGTTACCCCCGGGGACAGTGACCACCCTTAACGCCAAGCCCAAGGAGTAACCCCTTCGCTTGATCCCTAGCAGACTAACAACTTAGGTTGATAGCTACCGGCCGATTGATACACCGGGGACCACAGTGCACCACCCGTCCAATGTGTCGCCACGCACGGCAAACACGTGGGTATTATTTGCTGTCCATGAGAAGCGGGAAGCTAACAGAGCGGCGACAGCTTCTCATGGAGAGCTCCCTCGCCTACCCTCGAGGGAAAGAAGAATGACAGCCAAAAGCAGAAGACGGAGGGGAGAGTAAACATAAAGGGAGTATAGATCCCTGAGAACCTCGGGATTGGGACACCCGTACTCACCTATAGTAGGTGAGCCCCTGAGGGGTTCTGCACAGCGGGCGCAAGTAAGAGTCCCGAGGCAGTTGGCCTTCGAATGCCCAAAACTTTGGCATTGAAAACACCTTAAAGGATTAGGGATATACTGTCTAACCGGTAATTTAATGTATCCAGCGTATATATATTCGGGTAATTGAGGGTTATGGAATGTCAGGATGTAATGTTTTGTGGGGATGAGTTGCCCATCCCGCCTAATAGTTATTTGGCGTACGTTTGTAACTGCTTGGGATTTCAATTCTTTTGTTATTTCGTCTAAAGGAACATTAAAGAGTTCCCTGCATGTTATTACCCCTTTAGAGTAATTTAGAGAATTATGTGGACAGACTGTTATAGGTATGGTAGCTAAAGCTTTTAATTTGATGATTTGCTGTGCTAGCTTCTTAGAACAGAACTGAACCAGCAAATCACCAGAGCATAGTTTTCGGATGGATGAAACGTCACCGACTGTAGCTGCAATTGCTTTCTGAACTAGAAATGGCGAAACCGTATTGAAGGATTCTTTTTCATGTGATACACGTTTAATAATAAAAAATGAATCAAAATTATGATTGAAAGTTTTCATTTCAGGATGATGCCCACTGAAGGGAGATTTGCGAGAGGAGCCCATACGATATTGATGGGGATTCGGGCCCGACGGCACCGCCCACCATGGAGCCCAACAAGGGAAGGCAATTACCGGCTCTGGTCTTTTCCAGCCTCGGCATACACCTTAGTGCTAGCCGGAACCTATACGCTGGGAGTTACCCCCGGGGACAGTGACCAGCCTTAACGCCAAGCCCAAGGAGTAACCCCTTCGCTTGATCCCTAGCAGACTAACAACTTAGGTTGATAACTACCGGCCGATTGATACACCGGGGACCACAGTGCACCGCCCGTCTAATGGGCCGCCACGCACGGCAAACACGTGGGGGTATTTGCTGTCCATGAGAAGCAGGAAGCAAACAGAGCGGCGACAGCTTTTCATGGAGAGCTCCCTCGCCTACCCTCGAGGGAAAGAAAAAAAGGCGACAGCAGAAGGCACAGAGGAGAGTAAAACTAAAGGGAGTAAAGATCCCTGGGAACCTCGGGATTGGGACACCCGTACTCACCTAAAGAAGGTGAGCCCCTGAGGGGAGTAGATGATGTGATAGATGATACGAATTTAATCCAAGATTCCCTCTGACAACGGGATCATGTTCGCGCTTTGTGGCAGCAATCCTGGGAACAGCAAACTTCGAATAAACTACACTCTGTTGATCCAATGACAAGTGTATGGTCTGTTATCCCTGTACGTGCATTAGACGTTAAATTGACTCGACTGCGAATTGGCCATGCCCGCTTTAGCCATAAGCATCTTTTATTTGGGGAACAATGCCCTTCATGTCCAAAATGCCATGTAATTTTAACAGTCAAACATGTTTTAATAGAGTGCCCTAATTTTAATCCACATCGCTTAAAGTTTTTTAATTCGCTATCCATCGAGTTGCGAGAGATTGTGGGTGAAAGTCCTCACCCTAACATTTTTAAATTTTTACATAACATTGGTTTTTTACATTCTATTTAGTTTTGCTTCCTCAATTTGTTAAATTTTCGTCTTTAATTTGTTTGTCGCCTTTATTAGAAAATATGAAAAGTATATTATTTTTAGAGTACTAGTTTTAATACGTTGCCCTTTGAAATTTAGCTTTTTATATATAAATTTCATAGTATTACTTTTTATATGAATTTGATTTATCTCACCATTCGAGTGACGCAGCATGGCCAGATTTGGCTTTTGTGCCAAAAATCTTAAATAACCAACCCTCTGACAACGGCGACGAATTCGACGAGCAAGGGCTTTGGTTCGTTTAAAAGCAACAAGATTTTCTGTTATCGGGGGTACCTTCGAAATATGTTCCATATTTTGTTTTTGTTGTTTATGACTATCACGGCAAGCTTAGTTCCACAATGGTCTACGAAATTTTCTTAGACGTGGGGAAGTCTTCGGGATAGTGCCATTTGGGGCGCTTATTATTCTGTCAATGGTATGTTGTACTGCTTCTGTGATGTCACAAGTACTGACCATAGTTTCGGTGATATCTGCTAATTGCTTGAATATATCCCAGTCTGCCCGCTTGAATAAGAACCTTGGTGGACAAGTAGTCGCACCCCCTCCATCGACATGGAAGACAATAAATGGGAAGTGATCACTGCCGTAAAGATTATTGCTAACTGTTAGAGTGAGAAAAGGCAGCACTTCATGTGTACTTATGGCCAGATCAAGACTATGGAAGCTACGTGTGGGTTTGTGGAAGTAAGGTTTCTATTGACTGTCTAGCAGGCAGAGACAGTTGTTAGTAATAAACTGCTCAATCTGTCGTCCACGAGAGTTTGTGCTATCCGAACCCCACAAAGTACTATGTCCATTGAAGTCGCCCAATAAAATGAAAGGTGAAGGAAGCTGGTCTACTAAGCTATCTAGTTCTTGCTGACATATGACATCATGAGGCGGTAAGTAAATACAGCAGACTGTGACCAACGTTCGTATGTGAACTTGTACAGCCACAGCCTTTAAAGTAGTATGTAAAGCAAGAGGTGTGCTAGGATATAAATTTGAAGTAAAGATACAAACACCGCCCACCCCTCAGGGGCTCACCTACTATAGGTGAGTACGGGTGTCCCAATCCCGAGGTACCCAGGGATCTATACTCCCTTTATGTTTATTCTTCTCTAAACCTGCTGCTGTCTGCTTGATCTCTTCCCTCCCTCGACGGCATGCGAGGGAGCTCTCCATGAGAAGCTGTCGCCGTTCTGTTTGTTTCTTGCTTCTCATGGACAGCCAAAACCCCATGTGTTGGCCGTGCGTGGCAACCCATTTGACAGACGGGTGGTGCACTGTGGTCCCCGGTGTATCAATCGGCTGGTAGCTAGTCACCTGAGTGGCTAGTCTGCTACGGATCAAGCGAAGGGGTTACTCCTTGGGCTTGGCGTTAAGGGTGGTCACTGTCCCCGGGGGTAACTCCGAGCGTATAGGTTCCGGCTAGCACTAAGGTAAGTGCCGAGGCTGGGAATGGCCAGAGCCGGTGGCTGCCTTCCCTTGTTAGGCTCCGTGGTGGGCGGTGCCGTCGGACCTGAATCTTATCTTATATCGTATGGGCTCCCGCAAAAAATCTCCCTTCAGTGGGCAAAAAGTATCTAAATCTGCTTTTAATCTTGATTACTTTGACAAATATTTTGTGATAAAACGACTAACGGAAAAAGAAACGTTTCATACTGTATCCCCATTTCTTGTTGAAAAGGCAATATCTGCAACCATCGGTGAGGTAAAATCTATAAAAAAAAATGCGTTCTGGAGATTTATTGGTAGAAACAGATTCCAAAAAACAATCGAACCACCTTCTAAAATTAAAAGCGCTTGCACACATGCCTGTTAGTGTGAGTCCTCACTCGTCTCTGAACTTCTCCAAGGGTGTCATTACCTGCGGAGAACTATTTAATGCTCCTTTAGAAGAAATATCTTCCGAGTTAAAGAAACAAGGTGTGTCTCAAGTCAACCAAATAAAAATCCGTCGTGATGGGCAACTCCTCCCAACCAAGCATTACATCCTTACATTCCATAGACCAACAATTCCAGAATTCATATATGCAGGCTATATCAAATTACCAGTTCGCCAGTACATACCATTCCCATTAAGATGTTTCCAGTGCCAGCACTTTGGCCATTCGAAAGATAACTGCCGCGGGACACTTACTTGTGCCCGCTGTTCTGAAAAAGGGCATGACAGCCAGCAGTGCACGGCACAAGAAAAGTGCATGAACTGCGGCGGAGGCCATCCATCTTATGCTCGAATGTTTCCACGTTGGAAACTGGAGAAACAGGTCACAACTATCAAAATAAAGGAAAATTTATCATACCCCGAAGCCAGACGTAGGGTTCTAACTCAGACACCTACTCCTGGTGTCATCTATGCTTCAGTTGCACAAAAAAACTTTTGCACAAACTGCAAATGCCAAAATTGTGTGAAACAAACAGTTAAAATTAACCCTCCCGAAAAAACATCGGATTACGTGGATATAGCTGTGTTCGGAAAGATGCAGGCACTGGATCTCATGGTTCTAGGGGTGTCTGCATCTTCACATCAAACCTTTATCCGAGCACACCTCTAAATTTGCATACCTCTCTTCAGGCTGTGGCTGTACAGGTGCATGTACGATGTATGGTCACAGTCTGCTGCATTTATCTCCCGCCTCATGATATCATACATCAACAAGACCTTGACACCTTAATGGACCAGCTTCCTAAGCCTTTTATTATAATCGGTGATTTCAACGGACATAGTATATTGTGGGGCTCGGATAGTACAAACTCTCGTGGGTCGAACAGTTTATTGCCAATAACTGTCTCTGTCTGCTCAATAATGACGAGCAAACTTACTTCCATGCACCCACATGTAGTTTTCACTGTCTTGATCCTGTTATATGCACTCCTGAACTGCTACCGTTGTTGATGGTTGGTTGGTTGGTTGGATTTTAATGGCACAAAAGCCAGACATGGCCATGCTGCGCCAAACGTATGGTAAATATATAAACATATAAAATTACAGTGAATAAAGTTCTAAAATACAAAAAAAAATGGTTAAGTACTTAAAAGCAAGTGGCACAATATAAAACTAATCATATATGATATAAAAAGCCTATCGATTGTAAAAAAAGGAAGATATTATAGTGAGGATTTTCTCCCACAAGATCAGTCAGAGATAAAATCGTTGTATTAAAAAAGGATTGACGTTGAATGTTAAAAACTGGGCATTCAATTAAAATATGCACAACTGAACAATGCTTCTGGCATGCACCACAAATGGGTGCGGGTTCACCAAAAAGTAAATATTTATGTGTAAAACGCGTATGCCCAATTCGAAGACGTGTCAAAATAACTTCCTTTCTCCTAATTGAGGCACTAGACCATTTACTAACTGTGGGTTTTAACGAATGCAATTTGTTATTTTCCTGCAAATCCCATTGTTGCTGCCACATTTTGTAAATATGTTTCTTAATGTAGCATTTAACATCAGCCAAAGGGACTAATCTGTTAAGTGGGGTTGATGCAGATTTAGCGGCAGAATCTGCCAACTCATTACCTTTAATGCCCACGTGACTGGGTTCCCAACAAAACATTATGTCAAATCCTTTGCTTCTCAGATCCCCCAAAAGAAGAAAAATATCACAAATAATCGGATTATTACAGGAATCAGTTTGTTGTAACTGCTGCAAAACACTCATACTGTCGGTGTATATGCAGAAGCAACGGGGGTTTTCGCTCGATATGCGCTGTAAAGCACAAAAGATTGCTATTGCCTCATCATTAAATATAGAAAAGGCATCATTAAGCTTATAAGCAAACACAGTATCTTCAAAAGCAATACCGCATCCGACAGAGTTATTTTATTTTGAGCCATCTGTAAATATAGGGGCATATTGCGAATACAGATTTCGATGAAACTTAAAAATTTGATGATAAACAATCGGCGCAGTGAAAATTTTAAGAAATGATGAAAATGGATTAATATATTTAATGGATGGAATATTCCAAGGTGAAAAATTAAAAAAGTTACATTTTTCTACTTGCAGACCAGTCATTGTCGATTGTTCGACGAATGATTTTGTTCTGTTCATAAATGGATGAATGTTATATGAGCGGGCACGATAAAGTCTCGCAAGATAAGAATCAAGAAATGTATTCTGCAGTGGATGATTTGGCAAAGACATGACTTTGAAATAATAATTAACAGATATGTGCTTACGTCGCAAGTTAAGAGAGGTTTGATAGGAATCAACATATAAACTCTGGACAGGTGATGTCCGGAATGCACCAGAACAAATGCGTAGAGCAGAGTGGTGAACAGTGTCAAGCTTCCGTAATACAGAGTCACGAGCAGATCCGTACACTACACATCCGTAGTCAATGCGAGATAAGATGACTGCCTGATACACTCGCAGTAAAGAAGTTCTATCTGCTCCCCAAGAGGTATTGGACAAAACCTTCAGGATATTTAAAGCTTTCTCACATTTCCTCCTCAAATATAAGAAGTGTGGATGAAATGTGAGTTTTTTTATCAAAAATGACTCCGAGGAATTTAACTTCATTTACTACAGGTGTAATTTGATAATTAATATAAAGTGTTGGATCAGGGTGGAGGCTTCGCTTCCTACAGAAATGAACACAATTACTTTTACAAGCTGAGATAGTATGGCCGTTCTGTTCACACCAAACCATAATATTATCGATCGCAGATTGAAGTTGTCGTTGTATATAGTTCATATCACTGCCCTGGCAAGAAATCTGCAAGTCATCAACATAAAGGGTACCAGTGATTGGTGGTTGAAGCGATGAAAGAATGCTAGAAATGTGAGCAATAAATAAAGTCACACTGAGTATACTTCCCTGGGGAACTCCTTCGGACTGAATAAATGTGTCAGACAAAGTCGTTAAAATCCGGACTTGAAATTGGCGAAAAGATAAAAACTGCTGAATGAAAGTGGGCAAACTTCCACGGAATCCAAAATTAAACAAGGCTCGTAAAATACCATATCGCCAGGTGCGATCATAAGCTTTCTCAAGGTCAAAGAATATAGAAACCAAATGATTTCTTTTAACAAAAGCGTTGCGTATTTGCGATTCTAGGAAAGCCACGTTGTCAATAGTTGACCTTCCCTTTCGGAAGCCACTTTGATAAAAGGAGATACAGCCATTTACTTCCAGTTCGTATACTAGACGTGCATTTATCATGCGCTCTAAGAGTTTGCAGAAACAACTCGTTAGAGCAATTGGACGATAATTTAATGGGTTGCTAGGATCCTTACCAGGTTTAAGGATTGGAATGACAGTTGCTTCCCTCCATTTTGTAGGGAAAAAAGAATTCTCCCAAATACGGTTAAATAATTTTAAGACGTTACATAAGGAATAATCACTCAAATGACGAAACATACAATATGTTAATCCATCCGGTCCAGGACAGGTATTCCGGGACTGGAAAATCGCCTTCTTCAGTTCAAACATTCGAAAAGGGCAGTTATATGGAAGTCTGTCTTCTGTCCTAAAACTGATAGTTGTGCTTTCCTCCCGATTCTTAATCAAAAGAAATGGAAGGCTGAAGGAATCTGAGCTGGAAATACTTGCAAAGGAACGACCAATAACATTAGCAATGTCCTGAGGTGAAGAGAACATAGCAGTATCGGTCTTCAAAACTGGAAAAATAAACTCCCAATAAAGACCATTAGCCGATTTCACCTTCTTCCACAGTTGTTTGCTTGTTGTTGATGTGGTAATGGAAGAAACGTATCGAATCCAGAAATCTCTCTGACTGGGTCGCCTTATTTTGCGAGCAAGAGCTCTAGCTTTTTTAAAGGCTACTACGAGATTTTCTGTCGTTGGGCGTCGACGGAAAATACCCCACAATTTTTTTTTGTTTCTTACAAGCATCGCTACCTTCTTCATTCCACCAAGGTTTTCGTAGCCGGTGTGGACGAGTTGAACTTTGAGGGATTGCAGCATTAGCAGCACATAAAATTGTTTGTTACATGGCGGACAGCTTCATCAATATCCAAAGTATCAGCCATAATTTCAGTGATTACAGCCAATCTTGCAAAAGTATTCCAATCTGCCCGGTTGAAGAGGTATTTAGGCGGTCGTACTATTACTTTGACTCCATCAGCACGGGTGACGAAAACAGGGAAATGATCGCTATTATGATTGATTGATTGTTTGAGGTTTTATGGCGCAAGAGCCATGATGTTGGCTATGCTGCGCCAAACAATGGGTAAAATTATCTCGTTTTAAAACACTTATCGAAGAGAAGACGAGGGGAAGCTAAAAAGTAAACAAGATTTAAATCAATGGATAAAACTTTATGGACTTTAAAAAAGCAAAAATTTGGACATGAGGTGTCTTATCAAGCAGGGAAGATAATGAAGGGCAAGACTTTTGAAAAAACTGCAAACGCTGAATATTGAAATTTGGACATTCTGATAAAATATGTTGAACAGACATTTGACAATGGCATCGCGAACAAAGTGGTGGCTGTTCACCTAACAACAAAGTAATATGGGTGAATCGAGTGTGTCCAATTCGTAATCGTGTTAAAACAGTATCCGCTTTTCTGTTCGCTAATGAGGGCCAAGGTTGCACATGGAGTTTGATAATATGAAGTTTGTTGTTTGTCTCCATGTCCCACTGTCTTTGCCAATTAGAATATAGAAGCTTTTTAATGTGTTTATTTATGTCGTTCACAGGAATATTAATAGTCATTGAAGTAGTCGCCAATTTGGCAGCCTTATCTGCTTCTTCATTGCCCATAATTCCAACATGGGATGGTACTCAACAGAATAAAATAGTGTAACTACGAGATGTTAGTTTATCTAAAATTTTTAAAACCAAAGGATGAGGATTACATGATTTTAGAGAATTTAAAACACTGAGAGAGTCCGTATAAATGATAAAATTTTTATCCCGGCTATTAGAAATTTCTTCTAAAGCATATAAAAGAGCACTTATTTCTGCAGTAAAAATTGAACAGGAGGGGTGAAGTTTAAACGAAGAAACTCTATGAGGAAAAACAACAGCAAAAGAGACATGAGCAGCCGATTTTGACCCGTCTGTAAAAACTGGAATAAAATTTTGATATCTTTCTCTGTGTTCTAGGAAAGCTTTTTGAAAAATGACATTTGCTGTGTCAGACTTGACAAAAGTTTCAAAAGGATTTAAATATTGTACTGGAGGGAATTTCCAAGGTGGAAAAGAATTTTCCGGCTGAGGGGCTGCATGCAGATACAGTAGATTAAAGTCTAAAAGAATATTATGAACTCTCTTAAAAAAGACAGCGATGAATGATTTTCGAGCGTTTTGCAAGCGAGCTAAAAAAGGGCGAAGTTTAAAATCATGAAATGGATGATTAATGTTCGATTGAATTTTAAAATAATAATGAAGAGATGAAAATTGTCTTCTTAATTCAAGGGATGGTTCATAGGTTTCAACATACAAGCTTTTAACAGGGGATGTCCTGAAAGCACCTGAACAAAGACGGAGAACTATGTGGTGAATAGGGTCAAGTTTTTGCAGAATGCTTTTTCTAGCAGAACCGTATATTGAGGAACCATAATCCAGCTTGGAAAGTACAACGGCCTTGTATATTTTAATCATAGAATTTCTGTCGGCTCCCCATGCTGTAGTTGATAAGACTTTTAAAATATTTAAAGACTTTTCACACTTTTTATGTAAAAGTTTTATAAGAGACTGAAAGGTGAGTTTTTTATCAAAGATGATGCCCAGAAATCGAATTTCATTTAAAAACGGTACTGGCTGATCATACAGTTTCAGATCAGGATCAAAATGAAAGTTACGTTTCCGACAGAAGTGCACACCGGCCGTTTTCAATGTTGAGATGGTAAAACCATTAGTGTTCGTCCATTGGGTAATATTATTGATTGCGATCTGCAATTGTCTTTGTATAAAATTCATATGCATCCCTGTACAAGAGATATACAAGTCGTCAACATATAAAAAATCCTTCACAGAAATTGGAAGTAGTTTTAAAATGTTATTTATTTTTAAAATAAAAAGAGTGACGCTTAAAACGCTGCCTTGGGGAACACCTTCCTCTTGTACAAAAGAATCAGAAATTTCAGATTCCACCTTAACGCGGAATTTTCTAAGCTTTAAAAAATTTCGAATAAAAACAGGAAGATTTCCTCTTAGTCCCAGATCATATAAATCTTTTAAAATTCCATATCTCCAAGTTCGGTCGTATGCCTTTTCGATGTCGAAAAAAATGGCAACTAAGTGTTTTCTTTGTAAAAATGCTAGGCGAATGTCGGATTCGAGAGCAAGAAGATTATCATGAGTGCTCCGTCCTCTTCGGAATCCACTTTGCGACGGGTGAAGTAAGTTATTTGTCTCCAGATAAAAAATTAGCCTTCGATTTATCATTTTTTCTAGCAATTTACAAAGACAACAGGTCAAAGCTATGGGTCGATAATTTGATGGATTTGTTGGATCTTTGCCTGGTTTTAGTAAAGGAATTATTATAGCTTGTTGCCAAAAAGTAGGAAAATATTGTTCTTGCCAGATACGGTTATAAAGATATAATAAGCTTTTTTTCGACTCTATTTGGAAGTTTTTGATCATACTGTAACTAATGTTGTCAGGACCGGGAGAAGAATCATGGACAACGGCAAGGCACGATTGGAATTCGAAAAACGTAAAATCGCTGTTGTAGGGCAAATTAGTTTGATAATTAAAATTTAGTTTTTGCTTTTCTGCTTTCTCTTTGTATTTCAAAAACGCAGGAGGATAATTTTTACTGCTGGATGTATGAGCTAATGTTGATTGTTGGTTGGTTGGTTGGAGTTTTTTGGCGCAAAAGCCAATTTTGGCTATGCTGCGCCAAGCAAATGGTAAAAAGACAGAGCAGACAGTAAAAGCACACATATTAAAATATAAATCGAAAGGTATCCAATAACAAATGTAGAAAATAAATGTGCGAGCATGTTAATAGTTCTATATGAAACACTAATGCGATAAAAACGTTACAATAAAACGATGTAAAAAAATCAAGCATTAGCAGAGGTTAAAAATTACTAGATACAAATATAAAAACCAATAGTTTTTAAAAATTTAAAAATATTTGGGTGGAATTTCTCTCCCACCAAGTCTTGTAAAGTTAATGACGAGGACTTAAAAAAGTGTAGACGGAAGGAATTAAAAGATGGGCATTCAATTAAAATGTGATTTATTGTAAAATCTACATTACACGTGAGGCACTTTGGCGCCGCCTCGCCAAAAATGAGGTTCCTGTGCGTGTAACGAGTATGACCTATACGGAGGCGAGTCAATTTGACATCAACCTCTCGTATAGTGTTAACTGGCCACAAATTAATTTTCGGTTTGATTAAATGTAATTTATTATGGATCTGCAAATCCCATGACTTTTGCCAGGTAGATAAAATGCTGCAGTTAAGAGACAGTTTAACGTCGCAAAACGGAAGTCCTTTGATCATAAATGTCGAAGCAGATTTTGCAGCTGAATCTGCTTTCTCATTCCCTAAAATGCCCACGTGACTAGGAACCCAACAAAATAAGATATTTAGACCGGCTTGTTCTAATACACGCAACATAAACAAAATTCGAATAGCAATTGGATGCATTCTGTTGTTATAATTATTGTTATAATTAGAAAGTGCTTTTAAAGCACTCATGCTATCGGAATAAATAATGATATTATGTTGAGTAGCAGGCGAAATTTTCTGAAGAGCACAGAAAATTGCCATTAACTGAGCAGTATAAATGGAGCAACAATTATGGAGGCGGTGACTCAATGTCTCAGATGGAAACACGATGCCACATCCAACATGTACTTCTGATTTCGAGCCGTCCGTGAAAATAGGTAGAAACGATGAATACTGATGGCGGTGATATAAAAACAGCTGCTGGAAAACCACATGTGCAGTTAAGGATTTATCGAATTCTGTAAAGGGATTCAAAAAGTAAAAATGCGGGATATCCCAAGGAGGGAAGCAAAAGGAATCAACTGCTTTAATATGCACGTCTTTGAGATCCGAGTCATGCAGGAGCAATTTGACTCTATCATAAAAGGGAAGTATGTGCGAAGGACGGGCATTATACAATCGACTCAGGCCTATTGGTAGTGACATATTGCTTAAAGGGTGTTTCGAAACAGATTTAGTTTTGAAATAAAACTGGGCAGACAATTTCTTCCGCCTTAAATAAAGGGGTAGCTGATGACATATGACATAGAGGCTCTCAACCGGAGAGGTACGAAATGCACCAGAAGAGATACGCAAAGCTTAATGGTGGACGGGATCTAGACGCCTCAGAACAGATGAACGGGCGGAACCATATACCATGCATCCGTAATCAATTCGGGAGAGCACTATTGCCTCATAAATACGAAGAAGGGAGGTTCGATCGGCACTCCAAGATGTTCTGGAGAGCACTTTCAAAATGTTTAACGCCTTCTCACACTTCCTTCGCAGGTGCAAGATATGCGAGAGAAAGGTGAGTTTTTGATCGAAAATTACTCCCAAGAATCGTACTTCATTCACTACAGGAATCGGTGTATCATTTATTTGAATATTGGGATCCTGATGAATGCCTCTTTTCCTACAAAAGTGTACACAGCTACTCTTCTCCGGAGAGATGATGTGACCATTGTTATTGCACCATGCTATTAATTTATTTGCCGCGTTTTGTAATTGTCGTTCTAATAAATTCATATTACTGCCTTGGCATGAGATCTGCAGATCATCAACATAAAGTGTTCCAGTGACAAATGAAGGCAAATGATTCAAAATCTGGCTGATATGAACAATAAAAAGGGTGACACTAAGGACACTTCCTTGCGGAACACCCTCAGCTTGAATAAAATGATCAGAATAAAAATTACCAATTCGAACGCGAAAGGTACGTTGTGTCAAAAAATTTTGTAAAAATATGGGCAGATTTCCTCTAAATCCAAAGTTAAAAATGGTAGAAAGTATACCATAGCGCCATGCTCAGTCATACGCTTTTTCTATATCAAAGAATATAGAGGCAAGGTGGTTTCTCCTGACAAATGCATTGCGAATTTGGGTTTCCAGTAATACGAGGTTGTCAAAAGTTGAGCGCCCTCTACGGAAACCACTCTGCAACGGGGAGATGCAACCATGTTTCTCTAGTTCGAAAATTAGACGAGCATTGACCATGCGCTCGAAGGTCTTACAGAGGCAGTTTGTAAGAGCAATCGGTCTGTAGTTCAGAGGGACAGATGTTTCTTTGCCAGGTTTTAAGATAGGAATCACAATAGCTTCTCGCCATTGTGAAGGGTATTTCTGCTCAGTCCATATTCTGTTAAAAAGCATTAACAGATTGGAAAGGGAAATGGTATTCAAATGGCGAAGCATGTTATATGTGATTCCATCTGGCCCAGGACTGGTATCATGGACTTGAGACAGGGCCATTTCCAACTCAAACATCCTGAATTCACAGTTATATGGATTGACATCTCGGGTTTTAAAGCGCAAAGGCAACTGTTCCGCGCGATTCTTAATTGCCAGAAATTCAGAGCTGTAAGAATCAGTTGCGGAAACTTGTGCAAACGCTTGGCCAAGAATGTTAGCAATTTCTAATGGGTCCGAATACATCATATTACCAGTTTTTAGAACCGGAATGGAAGTTTCATTATAGATCCCATTAGCAGCCTTTACCTTTTTCCATAAAAATTTACTGGTAGTAGAGGACGTGATGGAAGAAATAAATTTTGTCCATGATTCTCTCTGACTGCGGCGCCGAATGCGACGAGCAAGCGCTTTGGCTTTCTTAAAAGCGACCAAGTTCTCAGTCGTCGGGTACCTTCTAAAAAGATTCCATGATTTTTTCTGTTTCTTATGGCTGTCGCGACAGGCTTTATTCCACCACGGTCTACGAAATTTTCTTAGACGTGGGGATGTTTTCGGAATGGTGGCGTTCGCGGCATTTATTATCGTAGCAATCACATTTTGTACTGCTTTTGAAATATCTGTATCACTGACCATAGCCTCATTAATAACTGCTAGTTGTGAAAATGTATTCCAGTCTGCCCGCTGGAAAAGAAAACGCGGGGGACAAATAGCCGCACTCCCGCTATCAGTGCGAGAGAGTATTAGGAGAAAGTGATCGCTATTGTGCAGATCCTCTCCTACTGTCAAGTTCAACATCGGTAGCAATTCAGGAGAGCATATGGCCAGGTCAAGACAGTGGAAGCTACGTGTGGGTGCATGGAAGTACGTTTGCTCGTCATTATTGAGTAGACAGAGACAGTTGTTAGCAATAAACTGTTCAATCTGCTGCCCACGAGAGTTTGTACTATCCGAGCCCCACAAAATATTATGTCCGTTGAAATCGCCAATTATAATAAAAGGCGAAGGAAGTTGGTCCACTAATGTGTCAAGGTCCTGTTGACGTATGATATCATGAGGTGGAAGATAAACACAGCAGACTGTGATCAACGATCGTATATGGACCTGCACAGCCACAGCCTGAAGAGATGTATGCAACATAAAAGGCGTGCTCGGATAAAGATTTGAAGTGAAGATGCAGACACCTCCAGAAGCACGAGATCCAGTTCCTGCATCTTTCCGAACACAGTTATATCCGCGTAATTTTAGTGCTATGTTGGGTGTCAAGAAGGTTTCCTGAACACCGAAACAGACAGGATGAAAATTGTTAATAATGGACTTGATATCCTGCAATTTGGACCGAATGCCGCGACAATTCCAAGAAACGAAGGTACCCATTAAGAGAGGTGCTTGGCTGGAGAAAGAACAGAGGCATTAGTCTGAGTTGCCGGATCATCACAACTCATTTCAAGCTCATCTTCATCCTCAGAGGGATGTAATTTTATATCAGGGCTATGCAACTTATCTCCAAAGATCGTTGTTAAATCCTTGTGGACATTACCCTGCATCGCCATTCCCAAAGCGACGGAATTTTTGGAAGTTGATTTTTTTAATTTCAGAGGTAAATCTTTTTGCGAAAGACCGCGTTTTGAAAGTTTTAATGTTAGTGAGTTTTGTTTTTTGCGTTTAGACTTTGTTTTTACAACCTTAGGAGTCTCAGAAGTATTATTAATAGATTGTCCAGAATCAGAATCTAAGTTTTTCAGATGGTTTGGATTTTTTAGAGTTTTTCACACAATTTGCACAGGAGCAGTTTAACAAAAGGTATTTTGAAGCACAGAAGCATAGCTTTTACCAGGAGAAGGTGTTTGCGCTTGAACCTTACGCCTGGCTTCGGGATACGTAATATCTTCTTTGAACTTAACTGTAGTGATTTGTTTCTCTAGTATCCAGCGCGGGCATGATCGAGAATAAGAAGGGTGATTGCCACTGCAGTTCACACACTTTTCCTGTGCGGAACATTGCTGGCTATCATGCCCTTTACCTGCACAACGGGCACATGTTAATGACCCGCGGCAATTCACTTTAGAATGTCCAAAGCGCTGGCAATGGAAACATCTCAGAGGGTTTGGTATGTACGGACGGACGGGTAGTCTGATATAACCGGCATAAGCAAATTCTGGAAGTTTAGGTGTATCAAACGTTAATATGTGATGTTTTGTCTCCAGGAGTTCTCCATCACGCCGAAGAGTGATGCGGCGAACATTCGTGACACCCTGCGGTTTCATTTCTGCAATAATTACCTCCAAGGGAACATTTAGCAATTCCCCGCAGGTAATCACGCCTTTAGAGGTGTTCAAAGATTGATGTGGGTTAACAGTAACCGGTATTGTAGCTAAATTTTTAATTTTTTGTATCTGCTGGGCTTGCTTTCGAGAATTAACTTCAACAAGCAAGTCCCCAGAGCGCATTTTTTTTATTGATGTTACATCGCCGACTGTTCCCGTTACAGCCTTCTGGACAAGAAATGGCGATACATTATCCAATGTTTCGTTAGTATTCGAGATCCGCTTTACAACAAAAAAACTATCAAAATGGTGAGAAATAATAGAAACTGGTTCTTTACGATGCCCACTGAAGGGACCCTTTTTGGGAGGAGCCATACGATATGGTGAAAGATTCGGGCCCGACGGCACCGCCCACCACGGAGCCCAACAAGGGAAGGCAGCCACCGGCTCTGGCCATTCCCAGCCTCGGCACTTACCTTGGTGCTAGCCGGAACCTATACGCTGGGAGTTACCCCCGGGGACAGTGACCACCCTTAACGCCAAGCCCAAGGAGTAACCCCTTCGCTTGATCCCTAGCAGATTAGCCACTAAGGTGACTAGCTACCAGCCGATTGATACACTGGGGACCACAGTGCATCACCCGTCTTTCGAATGGGTCGCCACGCACGGCAAACACATGGGGTTTTGGCTGTCCATGAGAAGCAAGAAGCAAACAGAGCGGCGACAGCTTCTCATGGAGAGCTCCCTCGCTTGCCGTCGAGGGAAGGAAGAGATACAGCAGACAGCAGAAGGCGTAGAAGAGTGTAAACATAAAGGGAGTATAGATCCCTGGGTACCTCGTTATCGGGACACCCGTACTGACCTAAAGGAGGTGAGCCCCTGAGGGGAAGCTAATGTTGAAGCTATGGAATTTGCAATGTCTTTTGTGGATGATATGGTGTTACCTTTATCAATTAAAATTGAAACATGATTAGAATGAGAAGTACCTGAAGCTTTTTTAACTTTATTCCACAAATGATGGCTAGATATTGTTGAAGTGATACCAGAAACGAATTTTTGCCAAGAAATTCTTCTACTGCGTCGTTGGATTTTTCTCGATTCTGCTCTAGATTTTTTAAATTTGATAAAATTTTCAATAGAGGGATAACGGCAAAAAATATTCCATGCCTTTTTTTGTCTTTTATATGCTTGTTGACAATTAGCATCCCACCATGGCTTGTTTTGCTTCCTTCGAACTCCAGATTTCTTTGGAATAGTGTTATCTGCTGCCTCAATTATAATACTGACAATATGTTTCAGAGCGTCATCAATAGTGGAAGATTTAACTATTTCTGAATTGATATTAGCCACAGAGGTGAATTTTTGCCAGTTTGCTGCATTTAAAACATATTTGGATGTTCGGAAAGAACTAGCTGCATTGTGCCTACTGTCGGTCAAAATTAAAGGAAAGTGGTCGCTATTATAAAGATCATTGTCAACAGTTAAACTGAAAAAAGGCAATAAAGACGGAGAGCAAATAGCGAGATCAACAGAATGAAAAGTTCGTGTTGGTAAATGAAAATGCGTTTTTTCGTCAGAATTTAAAATGCATAAACTATGATCTGCGAGAAATTGTTCGATTTGTTGACCACGTGAATTTGATTCAGTGCTTCCCCAAAAGGGACCATGACCATTAAGATCGCCCAAAATAATGAATGGAGAAGGCAATTGGCAAAACAAGTTATTTAGGTCCGTT
>JAPMOR010054845.1:941045-962629 GCA_026543865.1 Argiope aurantia | reverse complement strand
TGAACCTCATTTGTTTTAAAGTAATAGTTCTTCTCTCAGCTCGACTTGAAAGATAATTATTAGATTTACTTAGAAATTAATAATTGCACGGAGATTTTTATTGTTTCACACTAAGAGATATTTGTTTTTTTTAAGAGGCTATGATTTCCTTTTCGTATGAATTTCTTTGTCATTACATATTTGGAACATCAAGTATTTCAAAATGCATTATTCATTTTTCCAAAATTCTATATCATATCCCATCCACATGTCATTCATTTTTATAGATTGAGGACAAGTTGTGTGGTTAATTTTTTGTCTGTGTGATAACGAAGTATTCAAAAAAAATCCTGATTAGAAGAGATAGTATAGATAGAACTATATGATTTTTAGGAAAATATGAAATGAATATAAAAGAACGCATTGCTTAATTTCCAGTAGGAGCCCACTTCCAATAATTAGAAAAATTTCCACTTGTTGATGTACCATTACATTTCTTATAGCATGCCCCGAGTCACTGTAAGATGAACATCTAGTATGTTTTTTTAAGTCACTGCGGAAAACTAAAATCATCACTATGATTTTCTAAATTATTGTTAAACTCATTCAACTTGGCCCAAGATAAATTATTTTCTAATTATATAGAAAGATAATAACGTAAAAAATCAATCACTCTGCACACAACACGGATGACACTTGTTAATTTGCACGCAAAATATCGGGGCACATGCACGACTCTTACTATGTATTTTGACTTAAATAATGCCTCAGGAATGAAGCTTGTTATTCTGCACGAAAGGGATAAAAGTTCTTCGATTATATATATCAATAGCTGAAATCCGAGTTCATAGCATGCTTATCATATATTTTTTGAAGGAGATTTGTTCTAATGTCTCAGTTGTTTCCTTACTCAGTATATCATATTTTGTATTTTTATTCGATAATGTTGAGGAGCGAATTCGAATTTTTGATCCTTTCACGTCTATTGATGGAATTCAATTAATATTTGACAGCGGTAAGCAATGTTGGAGTCAAAACCATCTTCTAAATTTTATTTACATAGTTCCTTATGCAGTTATTGCTTTCACTTAAATAAAAATAAAAAGAATATTTTGCAAAAAATTATTTAAAAAATGTGGTGATAAACCGTATAATAAATTGCCCGTATGCAGCTCCTTGTGTTTTTCATTAAGTACATAGACTAACAGATAAAAAATCTTTCCTTGAACGAATTTCGACCGAAAATTGATAATGCCACATTTATCATTTTTCATCAACACCTTTCATTCATCTAGTTTTTTTATTATTATTATTTTTTTGTGTTATCGTATCAAAGCAAATATACAGAAATAAGTTAATAGGGCAAATATAAAACAGAGACTGAAAAAAATTTTGAGTCCTAATTTTCGTGGATTATAGAAATTTCATAATGTAAGAAATGTTGAATCTAATAAACTCATTAGTCAATTGATTCAATTAATGAAAAATTCCAAAACTATTATCAAATTATTTGTTTACTTCATTTTTTTAAGAATGAAAAGTTCAATGAAAATATGATTAAACAATGAATAAATCGAAGAAAAAATTTTGACAGAATTTTAATGCCAGCTTTGAATTAAAAGAATTGCTACCAAACTCATAGATATTCTTTCTACAGATTTACATTCCGTAGACACGAAATATTATTTTCTGCAAAACGCGGACGAGATTGTATTTTCAACTTCCTTTTGGAAGAAAACACAGTAAACCCTTTTTTCTTCGCCCAAACTTTTATTGGGTTCCCTACTAGAAGTTCACGAATTTAATCTCTTTTCAGAATATTTGTCACCTCCATTCATATCGCACCCTGCTCCCAAATTCTTCAGTGTCAACCCCTTTCAGGTATTTATTGAAAGGGTCCGCATGATAAATTGTATCGGCCTCTCCCTAAAACGTTTGTAGAGAAATTCCGTCCGAACCGTTGCCTAAGGGACAGGCGCTTTTACTTCCTTCTGAATGGCAACTGGTGCCAGAATCTGGGGATGGGGAAGGGAATGGAAGCAAGGGTGGACAGACTCACTCTTTGTGAAATTCTGTTTTGTTCAGATTTCATCGTCTATCAGGTATATAAATTTTGAATGTCTGAAAAAGCTGATAAAGGAAATGACAGTTTTTAAGTATTGGAAGATATGGTGTAAGTGATTTTCCCTCGTTTTTCTAAATTCTTCAACTTGCTGAAAAATGGTATGGGAGAAGCGTGAAAAGAAGCCCGAAGTGAATGAGTTTCTCGATTATAAGTTCGGTAGTTAAAGTTGAGAAATTCATTTTTAAAGTTATGATTTAGGTTATATATAAAGCACAGAAGTTTTCGCAGAAAGCTTCGCAAAAATATAAGCCAAGAATTTTATTGATGAACTTCAGCCAAAAATTTTTAATCAAACTGTGAAAAAAAGTAAGATTTTCTGTAATGTGATGCACCTATTATTTTAAAACTTTCAGAAAGTATTAAATTAATTATAAAAATAAAAATATTTTGCTATTTGCATTTTTTTAAGTTTAGGAATAACTTGAAATAAAAAAAATCTAATTTTATTGTTTGAAATGCCTGTGCTTAAAAATTAAACAAAGAATCTTCTTTTTTTATAGATTTATTATTTTTTATAAAATTGATAAGTGCAAAATTAAAGTTTTACACAGATTACTAATCTTTTTAAAGAAAGTATAGAATCGGTCCTTTTGACTTCGAAATCCTATTCTGCATTAAGAAATACTTGCACCAGAAATTAAAAACTTTAAGTCATATTTTTAAATTTGAATAAAAAATATGTTAATGAACATTTAATCGAAACTTATAACATTACAAAATAAAAATTTCAATAGAAAACATCCCCCCCCCCCCGCCCTGCTAAACGGAGGTTACGAGCAAAATTTCTGTTTAGCTAATAAAAGTTCTTCAGTAAATTGCCTTTTAAAAAATTTTTATATGTCGATTTAAATATACTTTTGTATATTATCAAAACTTTTAATATTAAACAATGCACAATATGATATGCTAACTGCCTGCCTTCAAAGAAATTTTGGTTAAAAAAAACCCTTTTATAATCATGGAAGTGGATAATAAATACTAGAAAAGAGGTTTTCTTATATGTATAGCTTCTTCTCTCTATATGTAAACCGCTATATATGTATTGTAATTGTCCGTGCATCTTCCCATTTTTAACTTGAAGTCAAATAATGAGAATAGCTTCTCTTATATTTCACATTTTTCTGCTCGTAAAATTGAAGTAAGTTATTTTGAAATGAATTAATTAATCATATATAATAATAATGTGATCATGAATTTAAAAGATTAAATGATGTTTAATTATTAAATATGAATTATACATAGGAAAATGTTGTATAATTTTATCCTTTTAATTTAGAAGCCCAATATTAATCCATTATGAATGACAAATTTATTTATAAAGTATTCTGCTTGCCAAAAAAATATTTCTTAATATTTAGCAAAAATATCTTAAAATGCTAATATCAAAATAAGTAATGCATAAGTTTTCAACATAGCGTCTCTTAATCTGATTTTTTAATGCAAAACATATTCATTATAAGAATTATTTTTTGACTTCCAGGAAGCAGATATTCATATGTCAATACAAACACTAACAATGCACAAATCCACAAGTGTTGTCGAAGAAGCACTCTCATTCTCTTACCGAGAATATTCTACTCAAGAAAAACTTTTTCGCTTTTCTGTCGCTACAGGAAATAGAATATCATCTGAATATCGGGCAAGAACTGTTTCTATTTCCTTCTGCGCCGCAACGAAAGAGAGAGAAGAAGGGGGGAAATAATAAATGAAAAAAAGGAGAAGATTGAAGAACCCCTGTTCGCAATAACAAGGTCAGGTTCTTTCTGAACCCCTTTCGTTTACGGCCAAATAAACACTGAGTTTATCGTATCATCTACGACCATACCAGGTATTTTGTCTCGTAGATCGGCCTCGAGCACTGTCTTATGAGCTGCATTACCAGAAACAACACTTCTCGGCCCTGCAGGTGCCGAATGAGTTGGCGTATATATTTATGTATCTTTAGATATCTAAGTGTGCATAAGAAAAGAACGAAACGGTTTAGTGTTTTGTGCGAACAAGTTTTTTTGTTGTATTTAAAGAGGGAATATATTTCTGAAGGCGATCTTGAAATTTCCGACTTAAAAATATATTACTGTTTCTACTCTGATTTCGTGATTTCAACAAATTCTTTTCGTAATTATCAAATTACATTTCCAAAATAATACTTTTTTTTCCTTCTAAATTTTGGATGCAAGAGGTCTTTTGCTTTATAAATTACAATTAATTAATATAATACTAATTAAATACGCACCAAACGAAGTCTAACATTTTAGTATTATTTTATATTTATAATTTTTTTGGATGGAAAAGCTGTGATTGAAGGCTACTTTCATAAACCTGAGCATTCAAAGATGGGAGGTTGACTAATTATGCCAATAGAGGGTATCCATGCTTTAGCAGTGTGCTATGAAAACCCCTTCATGCTTTGAATAACTGTACCAATAATGTTCACCTCATCCATTCCTTGTAGAGACAACTTCCTGGCAAAAGGAAGCAGCGATCTGGGAATCTCTGGATGACTATTTAGTTCACCATGGTGCAATGATGAACTTTCAAGGTGATAGAAAAGAAAGGCCTTCTCTTTAGTGATTGGTTCATTTTCATATTAGATCAATTACAATTCTTCTATTTAGAACTATAAAAGGTGAACTAGCTAAAAATTACTTCCAAGATAAGACTGCAAAATGACATTTAGATTAAGTCTTTCCATACACACAACGTATTTAAAATAAATTGTACGAATCTTTTCCTTTAGAGTGTGTGACAAATGGCAGCTGAGAAAATCGAATTTCAGAGAACTATTTTCTGCATTCATGAATTTTGGACATTCACCGCTAAAATTTTCAACAAATAATTCCCACGAAGCAATAAAATTTACTGTAATGGTTTTTCTGAAATGTGAGACAAACATTGAACTACCAGATCATATTTTTGCATGATCTGCTCCTAAGCCTATCTGATTTTCATGAATTTCCTCCAATGAAGTGATCTCTTTTCAGAACTTGATGAACTTGTTTCGTCTTTTTTTTTTGTTCAAGAATTAAAAACATTTCTAGAGGCTGTACACGACACACAGGCCATTTTAACCATAAAAAATAATAAACTTTTGTATTTTGCAGGGAGCGACATTTCAATCACACACCTTTTAGAATCTATTCTGCATGTCTTTCACTTTCCTCAGAATATTTGCGATTCCTGTAACTCCAAAAAGCAATGATATAGATAACTGTAATCTGTCGTATACTTTTTCAATCAAATCTAACCTTTCTTCCTTTATACATCAAATACGTGAGGAAGAGTCTATTTGAATGTAAGGTGGACTTGATTCCAATAAGCTGTGCCATTTAAAAATACTCAATTCATCCCACTTGCAAGAGCAAAATATTTTAAGGCAGAGTAAATATCGGAGGAAGCCAGAAAAATGTGTTTTAAAAATTAGTAAGAATGATATTAAATTTATTTAGCTATTTTATTATATTGTGTGCAGATAATAAAATAAATGAAGACACTGATATCATTATTGTTTTTTAAATAGGATCTACAAAAAGTATTACTTGGAAATATTCGGAATATGTCTTTAAATATATTCCGAAACCATTGGAAAAAAGGAATTATGCAAGCACACATTATATATACGATAAATTGCTAGTAGAAAAGATCAGATCTGCCTCGGGATATTTTCATCGTTGCTAATTGAGAATATTCAGTTTCGCAGCACTGAGACATTTTTTTTAACCATGCGTCATGAGTACCTTCTCATCTGGGTGTAACAGCAAAAATCTGATTGGGAACCAATACATTTTTTCCCCTTGAAATTACAAAACAGCTTTTACTTGTTCTCGCCTAAAAAATAATTCTAACATGCAAAACTTAAAAATAATGTACCTTCATGTCCTTTAATTTTCAATGCCTTAAACCTTGCCACAAATATCGTAATAAAGCTAAATTATAATTTTTACACTATTCTAATGCCGTAAGAAATGTCGTAGCATAATTTAATTTTCATGTGTACAACATTTGCGCTTCTAGAATTATTTAGGTTAAATAGAGCGGTGTTATTTTAGTTATACTTGCTCTGAAAGCAAATAAACAGTTACAAGCCCGTTACTTAGCTTCTACGACAATGCAAAATTATTATTTCGATAAAAAAATGATTGCATTAATAAACGAATTCATGCTTTAAGAGAATCACCTGGAAAGTAATACTGTTAATATTAATATTATATATGGAACCTTACTGAAATAATATGGTTGTAGATGTTTTATTTTATTCTCAAATGATTTGTTTTACTATAGAATCTAACCTTACATTATTCATTTAGCTAATATTTTTGCATGTCGTTAACTCAAATAATTTTATTTTATAGCACCATTATTTAAAATCTAAAAGATACTGAATGTTTCATCCATTTGATGGACAATATTTTATTCATAAATAATAAACCGAATGAACCTGTAAGTTGAATTCATCCGGTTTTATTGAATTCACTAGATTTGTGCAGAAGCTGTATTTAGCTTTGCTGTGACAAAAATATCGAGCAAAGTTTCATTGATTGAGCTTCAAAGTTGTACATTTTGTCGAAATGACAGCATTATATCAATTTTAATGAAATAGATGTAATAGTAAAATCACTTTGCTTCGAGATGAGACTGGAAAAATTTTTATAACATATGATTATTTTAAGAACAGAGGACAAGTCGTAGTTTTGCCTACATTTAATGGACTTGAACAGCTTTAATGTCAATTTAACGGAGAAAATATTGATAGTTGGTCACCATCAATAGTTTAATTCACAGAAACTATTGCTTACAATTTTTAATATGTTTTTATGAGATTTTCTATACATACTTCATAAAGATTATTTTAGAATCAGTACTTAAAAACTTCATAGCTATAGAATTTATTATGAAATTGCTTATGAACAAAATGAATATTCGCCTATTTGAAATCGTGAGTTTAAAGTTAAACATCTAAACTACTTCTAGAAATACTTTAGATGCTTTATTAACGATATAAATGAAATATTCGAAACATTTTCTAATAAAATGGAGGTTTTGCGATTCCGTGAGGATCTTCGTGAGAATAAGAATACCCAATTGAAAAAAAAAAGATTTTTAGCGCTCATTATGAATTAATTTTGAATTCTTTACCATTTATAGAAAACGTGACTCATCAAATATTTGAAAAGCAGATATAAATTCAGAAAACCAAAATAATGCAAGGATTTATAGCCGTAAATGTGCGCCTACATTATCTATCGCATAGTAACGCTAAAAACAGCAATTAAGATTTCAAATCATTAAAATTGCACTGATATTATTTGCATTGAAGTTTCATCTATCCTTCCAAAAGTATTTCAACGAAACATGTTTTCAGTCTTTTGAAAGGAAACGCATCGCTTTGATGAAGTGTCTTTCCTTAATTTCTGGGGCAAATATTTACCAAAACCTTAGACCCATTCTTCCCATTATGATGCTTCAGCTACGCATTAAGAAACTTCAATAGAATGCAGATAAATACTCTCTTAATTAAAATCAAACTTCCACTCTATAAGTTAATGATTATTTGCCCTTGTAAAATGCGTTTGATGCTGATCTTTCGCTTGAATGAGCAGGATCATTAAATGAAAGGTTGATTGTTCGAATGTATACGCAGTGAAGAAGCGTCTGATTGTTTCAATAAAAATGATACATTTAATGGATCAGAAGGTAGCTTTGAAGATTGTTGAATAACAGACGTTTCAATTGGGAATTACGAATTCATGCTAAGATACAAATTCAGAATTTATCCTTTTTTTACGCTCCGAATGATATGAATACAATTTATTTTATTTAATCAGAAGTGAACGATTAACCTATAGGTTTATGGATATGTTAATGATTCACTTAATAGTTCAATTTTATTTACAGAGATCAAATATGATCAATGTTAATGACGTATTTTAAACACATGCGTAGACTTATATGAAAGTCTAATGGAAATATATTTTTATCAATTTTGTATATATTCAGCAATCCATTTTATAAGATAGATGGAAATAATTTGTTAAAAGTGAATAGATTTTGTAGCCACTCAGTAACTGGATAATTAATTTTATTTACTAATTTTGAATAAGATTAAAAAATTTCAAAGAGGTAAATATTTGCTATAAATATATTTACTATTTAATTTTGCAAATGAAAATGAAAATTCAATGCTACTTTAAATGCCACTAGAAATAAAAGTATGGACTATATTTTATAAAATGTATATATTGGTTATAACAATGCATGTCATTTGGGAAAACTGACGAATGAATAATTATTAGGATGAACTTAATCCCTCACGCACTGATTCTATGTTTATCTCCACATAAGGATTTCAATGACTTTATCATTAGTGGCGAATTCGTCATAAACATATACTCATCAGTTAACGATACTCAATATTTTGTCACAAAACAAAAATATGTTATTTGTTGTCAAATTCTTTAAGCGCATTTTTCTTTTGTTGTTGCTGATGCATATTCATTCCGAAAAGCTTATCACCAAATTTTACCGCACTCTGAACAGATTCCTTTTGACATAAAAAAAAGCAATTTCAAAAATAGGAATGGCTTTTTTTTTCTTAAAGCAAACCAAATCTCTGTACAAGATTAATCAAAACAATATAATTTACCATTGTTTCAAAGAACATCAAGAGCTATTTTCTTCTTTGCTTCCTAAAGCCATATGAAAAAAGGATACAGACTAAATATAAGATTTATTCATTTAGTTCAATTGCAATCGCCTTCAATCAAATGAGACATTTTCAATTTTGAATTAATTTTTAACTCAGATGAACATCAACACAGAAATCTGCCAAAGGAGTTTTGCTTCTGCATTTGCATTATTAATAGCATCATTTCTTATGTCGTTAGGTTTTTCATATTTCTAAAAATGTACAAATGGCTGAACATCTTTTGTTTTTATTATAGACAATATCTACAATGTTTTAGAATATTATACCATTTTCTAGGCCAAAATCTTTTCGCGGACTATTTTACTTTTCTATGAATAAAAACCTAAGTTTACAGCATGGCATTTTAAACTTTATTTTCTCTAGGCACGATAATTCTTTTCCTTGCCTAGCCCTTAAACAGCACAAAAAAGATTCATCGATGATCTCTGATTCTTTAAGGGTAAACACCTGAAATATCCTCTTAAAGGATCAGTGGGCCTTTAAATCTTACTCTTTGATTTGTTAATGAATCAACGACACATTATTTTATCCTTGAATTTGGTAAAAAAAAGTAAAGCCAGAATAAAATGCCACAGCTGCTCATCTCTCGCTAAACAATGAAGTTGGAAATGCCTCTAAGCTTCTGATTTACCTGGAATAAGCACTTAAAAGAGAAAGGGTTTGCTTCAGAGCTTAGCATTTCAAGGTATTTACTCAGTTATTTATAGAAGGGAGTATTCTAAGAATTCCCTACGTTGAAATCCCAACGATGGTTTTCTCAATTAAATTCGGAAAAATTCTTTATAACTTCCGCTTCGCCCGTGTCCATTTATTTTATATATATGTAAAGAAAAACCAAAACACATATACTTTTAAATCCTATATGTTTATATATATTATTGTATATTATTATATTCAATAATATATATAAACTAAAATATGAATATTATTATATTCATTATTATATTATTATATTCATTGAAATATATATATTATTATATTCAATGCAAGAAAAGATTAATCTTCAATCCTCTAAATAACTACTGAAAAATATTTTTAGTGTTAATATTTGACGAATGCATGTAAAGAATTTAGGTTACACTATAGAATTTGACTACATATAATTGGTCGTGGGAGAAACATGGCATGGTTTACAATGTCAAGAAAAGACAACCAAAATTCTTTTAGTCTCAGATGCTGAAAAGTGTTTTTATTCGTGTATTTACTATTTGATATCTCTTTTTAGCAACAAAAAAAAGTTGTAATTTTTTAATGCTGAGGAATTATAGAATAAGTCAAAAAATTGCAGTGATTATTGGCAGATAACGTTCACTAAAAACAGTTTTTTGGAGAAAAAAATTGGAATACTTTATTGATTGATAATTAAGATCAATTTATTCTAGTTTTAAAGGTCTTGTTCTAGTTCAAGCTGGTTATTTGATTTCGGCAGTTGAAATAATAAGCACAATAAGAGGAATAAACAGTATAAGAGAAAATCATCAATGGATGAGTTTTGGCACAGGAGAGGCAATAAGGATTATCATAAAATTCAGATTTATTTTGTAGGCCGGAGTATTTACCATTTATTTAATTACGCTTGTAATTATTATGTCCTCTCTTTTATATTTTTGACATGGAGTAAGAGATAAGGAAAAAAAGGAAGGAATATTATCAAGAACACCCTAATATTTGATATGTTGACGTGTGCATAATACGAAATAAGATTTTCTGTTAATAAGTGATAATATATTCAGTTCCAGTCCTTTCAAAATACGGTTTCGACTCCATGACCATTTTTGTGACAGAATCTGATTTCTCATTCTATGAAATGTTTGAATGTTCTTCATATTAATACAAGTTTTTGGTTCAATTTTTATTTTCTTGTTTGTTCTATTAATAACTCCCAGTGATTTGAAAAATGATTTTATAAGGTTTTAAAGACAAAGAATCTGCTTCTCAGCAAAATTATTATCATGTGAGAGCATGATGTTGTTTTTCTTTTTAATTTTTAAAGCCTCAAAATGCATGGACAGAAAATTGGCAATGTATTGCTTGTGAGGCATTAATATTTAGCTTTTAGGGTTAGTAGAAAATGATAAAGAAGGTTGTGACAGTTGGTTTTGTTGCGATTAATTGTCAAAAAAATGTTACAACTTAGCGCGAATGGTCGCCATGCACTCGATTTTCCTGTCAGGCCGACAAGAGAAAAGTTGACGATTGCACAATACTATAGTCGTGTGATCACTCCAAACCAGTTTAAGTCGGAATTTCACACACACACACACACACACAACATTTTGGTTGTTGAGAAGGGGACTACATCTGTGAACAAGCAAACGATATCTGCGAAAGGAAATTTTGTCACTGTCCTCATTGGAATAGAAGCCGCTCCGAACAGCCGACCATTAGTCAACGGAGAGGGAAAAGACGAGAACTCCACAGCCTTAAGAACCAGCTCATTTCTTGACAGTATAAAAACTAAGGACCATTCATCCAGTCTGGATAACACCACGAGGTTTAAGAGAATCTGCAAATAGCAGCAGGACTTGCTTAATTGTTTGTGGAAAAAATGGTCATTTACTTCAACTTTCGAATCTTCATCTTTTGATCTTTTCATTAAGTTCGAAACCAGGACAGTCCCATCGAGATCCGATTGGGCCATATAGCGCTTCTGCAATATGACGTCCGACCACGGCATATGTGAAAAAAAGCCTAAAACGATGGACCTACATCAGAGATGCGGAAGGAAAATAAGATACTTCGAACATATCGCATGAGAACTGAGAGTTAATGGTCGAAAGGTAGCCCTCCCGGTTTCTCTGGTCCTCTCCTCGAGGTTGACCAAGGTGGGGAGGATGTTGGGGACGAGACTACATCTAATGTTTTTGTTGCCCAGTTGACAACACCTATTTAAATTTATTTATTTATTAAAAAAAAATAAAGAGATGATCGTTAATACCTTTTAGTCTAATTTAATACCTACAAATGAACACTGGCCTCTAGTAAAGTTTTGGAGCTCAAACAATTTTGAGATGGGAGAAAAAAAGAAAAAAAAAAAAACCTGGATGCCTAGACAGGGGGATAGCTCTTTTAGTGTATTTAACCATTTTGATAAGGTTTTAAAAATAGAATTATTAATGTATTATTAACAAGGATTTATATTTTTATTTTACTCATATAGGCAAGTCATCAATATCTGAAATTACATATTTAGCTTTCCGATTTTTCTTGCTTTTATTTTTTCTATTTTTATTTGTAATTGAGCGCACGAATCTTTTAAGGACATTTTAATGGATGTAGACTTACATTAAGGAACAATTCTTTCAGTAACGAATAGTCTTTGTTAAATTAATATACATAAAAAACAAATAATATTCATGTAGCATATTTTTTGTTACTCTCTGAAGAAATTAAATATTATAAATCGATATATAAAAATAAAATTTGGAAAGTAAATTCAATAAATTTAGCACTTTTAGTTTCATCCTATTTGCTAAATTATCTTTATTATTATTATTTGGTTGTGTATATTAATAAAATATTAGTCATACATTTTCGTGATAAACAGTCTTTGTTGAAAGTTAGAAAGAAGCTCACAACATCTGATCATTCATGAGCGTCTTCCGATTAAAGAAAGGATCAAGATTCAATATTTAAAAATAAACATAACAAAACGAAACCACATCCAAAAATATTTAATCGATCATAAACATACATTGTTTACCTTAAGCACAGCTTGTTCAATAAAGGTTAAATAACAGAAAGACTTTTTTTCTTGAAAGAAAAAGTAAGTACAGCTGCAAGCGACGCTCGTTACCGCAAAAATGCTGCCCGAGTATAAAAATTTAGAAGATAACACTGCGATTTCATGCAAGAGAAAATCACGCGCATAACTCCCGATAAAAACCATCTTTGTTTGTCAATCGATAAAATTCCTTCGTCTTCTCTCTACGCAGTTTTTTTGTTTGTTATTATATTTTAGGTTTCACGTTAGAAACTTTTCTATCTAGTTTTAGTGATTACATTCATCGATTTCTTTTTTCTGAGCCAAACAGATAAGACTCATCGATTCTAGACGTCAGCATCTATATGACGACTTAATAAATGTATGTTTATTTATTTAGTTATTTTCTTCCGTTTTTCATTTTTGCTTTTATATATTTCGAGAAGGGAAAAAAAATCCCCCCAAATTGTTGCGAATTTCCTTTTTTAATTTTTTCTATCGATTTAATACTTAAGTTTATTTACCAGGTCTACTTGTTAATGATTGCTATTTTTATTTTGTATCATCGGTACAGAGTGGTAACTCTTGTGCCTTGAAACCTACTGATTTATTTATTTTGCAATAAATAAGATTCTTTTGAAATTATTGCGTTGTATAAGCAAGAGATATGATGATATGTGATAAAATAAAACCATTCCTAAAGATTTAAATCATTGTCGTCTTTGAATAAAAAATAATATGAATTTTGTCGGTTTAGTCAGTTTAAAATGTCTTCTAAAAATGTTGTGAACTTTTTCTTACGTATTTTTTTTAATGTTATTTAAAACAACTGCTAATAAATTTCCTACTCTGCCGCTTCTGAAAATGTGTTTAAGTTGAATTTTATGTAAATAAATTTTATTATTGCATTTAGTTCACAATATATATCTATGCATAAAGTTAGTTTTCATATATAAAATTTTATTTTAATGGCACTTAAAAATCTTTCCTAGTGCTTTTATTTTAACATTAGAAATATTAAATTATGCAAGAACAATAAAGGGAAACGCCATTTTTTGCATTCAAGTGTCAAAAAGCACGCTTTATAAAGTGATAAATATGAACGTTCGTGGTAGCCGTGAAAGTAGTCTTAGAAAAACGTGCAAAGAGATTATTAGTGGGACATATTACTTATTGTTTAGTTAGAATATTTTCCATTTCCCAATGTTTTTATTTCAGGCATTATCAGCGTTGAACAATTTTATTCCTTATTTGAATAACGTATTTGTAATAAACATTTACAAAGATTTATATTAAAAAATTTGTAATTTTTTTCATTAAAAATACACAAGTGTTTTCCAAATAACTTCTAGAAAGAAATAACTTCACTATAATAGAAAACTTCTATTGTGCACTTAAATAATACATATGTTCAAAATTAATGAACAAATAAGCCAAAAAAAGTAATTTTCTATCATAGATAGAATTTTCCAATTAGTTAAATGTGATGTAATCAAAAATGGATTGTATGACAAATAAAAGTTAATTTTAAAAAAAAAAATTAAAATTACTATAACAATCACATTATTATTTCTTTCTGTTGTTGTCCTATTTTTTATGTATCGATGACAAATCTGATAATAAAATAATGTGATATTCCAGAATCGTAATCATGTCTTGCAGTTTATTTCCTAGCTTATGTCATTATGACAAAACTTAAGATGCTAAGTCACATGTTGAGGTTGAAGTTACAGTTATGAAAATGCACTTTGATTTTCACAATAAAGTTGCTGAACCCATTCGAGACGAATTGCATGCCGTATGTGCAATCCGTCTGGAATGGACAAAATACTACGTCTCGAAGGGATTAGTCAGTTTTGTGAAGAGTATCTTTGCGTATCTTATTTTTTAGCGTCACTTTGCGCTACGATCCTGTAAAATTAGAAAGAAATGTACATTGGATGCCACTGATGTATTTTGATAGATACTTGTAATTCATTCCTATTATCTAATTAAAGTCTTTTCCATATTATATATCAAGATCTATTAAGGAACAGGTCCTCTAACTAGGCAGAAAGCAAGAATTATAGCTCACACCGTGAAAGAGAATGCGTTAATGTGAAACTATTAATGAACTGATGAAAATCTTTCTCTGACAAAAAGTTGTAATAGCAAATAAGTTTTAGCTTTTACATCGCAAACACATACATGACTAGTTAAAATGAAATACACTCCTAAACCAGCAAAATAAATAATCAATTTGCCTTCATTACTCTACAGTTGAATTTTCCTATTAGTGCAATATAAAGACATCTTATTAATATTCTTATAAATTATCTTTAGAAGCTTCATATTAATTATGAAAAATCTGAAATAACATGTTTTCAAAACCTAAACGATTTGTTTAATTAATTCGTCCCTTTAGAAAGAAATTCCAAAATTGACCTTTTTCACTCAGCGATTTCCTACAGCTAATTTAAAGCATTCCGAGAAGAACTGAAAACCTCTCAGGTTTGTAATTAATTATAAATTATACTTTTCGTGTACCTTTCCCGAATCGAAATCCTTTATTCCGAAACAACAACATTTGTTCAAGGAACGACTGCCGTTGATTGCCGGCATTTAAACGACGTGATCGAGCGAGCCGCAATTTAAGGACAGTTTTTGAAACAAAGGTTTTTCAATAAGCTTTTGAAAAGAAAGGATAAAAGCAATTGATTCACGAATGGAGACAGATCTCCTAGATTAGAAGTCCGATCGAAAGGGAGCGGAGATAATTCCTGCCTCTCAGTGAACAGCGCGTGTCAAGGATTCTTTTAATGCCTCCACCTCTGTTAATAATTATCCTAGCAAACTGTTCCGGAAAGCATGGCTTTCACACCTAAATAAGAATTAATCGGCTCATTTTCAGCTAATGCGTTCACCATGCTTTTAACGACAGAGGAAAAGAGTTATTTCTCATGTAAAAGAGCGGTTCTTTTGCGAAATATTTACAGAAGAACCCTGGATTTATTTTTGCTTAAGAAACGGATAAGTCTGTAAATAAGAAAAGATGAATAATTTGTTTGAACAGAATACATTATCACATAATTGCATTGGATCCTATAGATTACATATTGATATATAATAAATGAATCGTATATTGCATAATTTAATAAAATTGCGCAATTTAAAAAATGATCAAAGAAAAGAATTAATAATATATAATTTATGATCGTATGTTAAAATAGATGTTTTCATGACTTAAACAAAATTATAATTAAAAAAAATTAATTTTAAATAATTATCGAAATATATATTGATCGACAACATTTTTTTACTTCATTATATAAATTAAATGTAATCCATATCATCTTGGGAAAACATTTAAGTCCTCACAACCGTTCAGAAGTAAAAAAGTCAAAGATCGTCTTCAGTCTTTCCGATATAAAATGACAATTTCGATCAATTTACAAACGGGGAGATCGGCAAAATCCTTTTAAGCCATTTAACTTCAAAACGCACAATCAGGAAATAACGCGTACCTATATTAAAGTGACAATGCTGAATTTACTGAGACAAGTGGTAAATTAAGAACGTTAAAAAAATAACTCAAACAATAAAGGAGATAGATAAAAACATCGAACTGATCAAATAACGGAATGATCACATGAATTAATTTATCCTACTATCTTATGAAGAATTAATAGTACAAGCATAGAGATGCAGACTGTAAATATAGTAATGCAATAGTTAAAGAAACTTACGAAAAGTTAGCAGATTGCTTGCACTTTCAACTTTTATATAGGTTCCAAAATGTGTAACAATTCGTTGGTGTGTTTTTTAATTATTGAATTACTGTCTATTTTCCAATCGATACGGCTCATTGGATTAACTGATTTTTCTCACTCATATATATCTCTCCGATGTTTTGGATTTGTTAGTTAGATTAACATTGGGATATCAAGTTTCACTGAGAATTATTGGGAGAATATATATCATAAATGTTGGTAAAGATTGCAAGATGGGACAACATCTCCACTGACGATGTACAATATTTGGGTTATTTTGCAGACGTTCCTAATAAAAGCCAATTCAAAGGATAGCAACTTACAGTACTTAGTCACAAGCAACACATACCTGCATGCTTTGAACTGAACTTGAGTATAAACAGTGAGGAGTATAGCGACAAAGGTTGTTATCTCATAGAAGAGAAAAAAGTTACAGTAAATGGATATCAAAATACTTGAGGGTTTGAATAAAAATGTTTAGATGACATTTGCTTGCGAGAGCATGAGACTGTGAGAGGTAAAAGGAATGTTCGGCTGTTCGATATTAAGTTTTTCCAGAGCGCATCTCTATAGACAGGATATTTTGAACATTTTAACAAGATGCGGAAAATGCCGCTGCCTTTGTTGCATTTGATGCAGAAGAGGTTGTCTGAGACATTGAACCTGTGAAGAAGACTGGGAATAATGACCATTTTACAAATCATCCGTGCAATAAGTTTATCTTGAACTCTACTTCTATTCCAATTAGTGATTATGGTGATGTCTGAGAAATCTCCAATCAAAGTTAGATATTTGCTCCTGTCATAATTATTAAAGACAATTTTGGTTCTTTCTGAGATTGGAGATCGTATCTTCCGGGGAGATCCATTCTATAGATTTTTCTCTTGTGGATGAGTAGATTCCTTGACTGCTTTGTAAGGGAGTCTGATTTTTCGTTCCATACGATACCAGAGTGGCTAGGTACCCAATTTGCATGCATTTTTCCAAAAGAAAAAGTTGGTGAAAGTGGATAAAAGCAGATTGATTAAAAGCAAATTTTATTGAGGCAACGCATGCATTAATATGCGGTTTCCCATATGTTCTACAACAAACCAACACAAGAACAATTTATTCACGAGGATCTATTTATCATGCCAAAGAGCCACGTTCGAGTAGACACAAATCTGGCTCAGCATATCCAACTTAGTTTATAGCTCATCATAACCAAATCAGATCACTTTCATAAGATATTCTTGAATCAGATTTCTTCCTTACAACAGTAGGGAATCACTAAATTAACACTTTTTTTAAATCTGTCATTAAGGGAATTCAATTTAAAAGTATTGAATCATGGTTAGTCGGCCGAATCATCAGAGTTGGTTTCAATAATAAAATTCTTTCTTAAAAAATAATTCTCCTTTAAAAGTCTTGAAATTTTAAATCAAAATACCGGATACTGACGTCTAATGTTTGACATACGAATCAGTTCAATCCTTTAATCTATGATACTTGAAAGGTGAAATTTATTATTGTGTCATCACATATAACAGTGCAAAAGATATCTGTCATTTTTTAAAGCATCCAAGCAATATTATTTTTAAAAACTTTTAGATTAAACGCTGTTTTGACTTCTTCACAGATTTAAACATCAAGAGTCCTGGTAGCAAGTTTAAAACATAATGCGAACAAATATTTCACCGTATACAAAAAGGTAAACTAAATGCTGCCAAAATATATTACGAAATTCCATTAAATTCAGAAAATATTCAATATTCATGACTTGAATTAGAACCAATTTTCTATTACAAACAACTCAACCTGAAAATGTTAGTTTATGTGCTTGTTAGTTATGCTTGAAGGTCCGAGGAAACAGAAAATCATAAATCCTTTTCAAACCATATTAGAGTACTACATAAATAAGTCTTAACTTAGAAACTTCAAACGATATGAAATATATTTTAATAAGATAATAAAAATAGCAGAGTTTTTCAATCATTCGTTGGTAAAAATTAAAAACTTGAATCACTACTGCATTACAAATTCAGTTTAAGAAAGACCCCAATCCTCTTCACTAGACTATTTATCAACAATTATCCGCTTCCGGAATGCGTATCTAGCACACCTAAATAAGCATTCATTGGTCTGTTTTCGGCAAATTCAATTTCACGACTTCGGAAGGCTCAGTTACACCTGCAAGAGGCAGGGTCTTTTCGAAAGATCACAACCCATGCACCTATTTGGGTTTCGGCATGAGAGAATAATATTAGGCGCGGTTTTATCGCTTTCTTTACGAAGAGTGTGCAATGATTTCGCCAATGGAAAAGCCGGCGATGTTATTTTCCTAAATCACCTTAGATAATAGGCCTCCTTTTCTCAGCGGTATTAAGGAGGAAAAATAGTCACTGCAATAAAGAACAAAAACAGCAGAAAGTAGGCACGGGCAAGAATATTTTGAGAATAAATGGCCTTTTATTCTAGTAGTTCTCAGGTTATCGTTGCTCAGTGGATATCCTGCCTTGGCTTCTTGGAGTTTCTTTGTTTAGTTGCTCTTCAGTTTATGGTTGTTTATAGGGAGTATCATAGCATTTGAGAAAAATTTTATAGCTCAATATATAAGTTTATGTTGATTTATTTGAATAAAGCGTTCCCTTATATCCCTTAAGAACAGTGAGGGATACTTTGAAATACTTCTGGAAAAGCAATGAAAATGTTTGGAAGAAAATTTGTTTCCCGTCTGTTCTTGTGCCATGCACTATTGAATCTTTTCTTTCACTGTGGTGTGGATTTTGTACTGGAAGGATTTTCTGCTCTGCATGCGTTGGGAATTACATCCCTGTTGTATCATATCAGTACATATGTAAATTTTAATGAGGAAAAGACAAGAATATGTAGCACCCGAGGTTCTTCACTTTTTACATCATTCTTGTCTAATTTTTTCCCGTCTATCTATTTGCTATACACTTAAGAGCTTTTTCTTTCAGTGTTTCTCCGCGCATACAGTGGTACTGTCGCTTCCCATTAAACTTTAGGGATACGTTTTCCTCTCAAAATCTAAACTGGTCACACGTAATTTCTGATTTATCGGTTTTATTAAAACATAATCCCATGTGATGTGTCAAAGTTTTTATTTTTGAAAACGATGAAAAGAGTAAATATTAATAAATTTTTATTTAATATTTTTTAAGTAAGTAGTTATATGCTGAAATCAAATTCTGAGGATCTTATTTCGCGAATCTAGCAAGTTTTGTACAACTGTAAAAAAATTCATAAAACTTATTTTTTTGTCCAGTTATATTTTGTCTAGTGTGACAAAAAATCAGAGAATAAAAGGAACATAGTTTTGCATAAATTAAAGTCAAGAAATGCATGAAAATTTTGATTTTCAGTGCCCCTTTTTTAAATTTCAATTTCGATTAATTAACAATTTATTGAAAAAATTACTAACTTTATAGACAATATTAATTTTTAACATTAAGATGTATATTTTATTTAGTTATAGAATAATTATAATGCTTTTGTACTGAAATTCTGATTTTTTACCAATACAGAGCATTTAGCATTTGCTTCTGAACTAAGTTGAGATTTGTTTAAGAAGTGAAATTATAATTTTCTAGAATTTCAATGTGCACTTTTAATTAATCTGATTGCAGACAAAATGTAAACAATTTAAAAATTAGATTTTCTATCTTAATTATTGCAATTAATTATTTCTATCTTAATTATTAATCTATACAAATTTAAGTTCGTAACTCGATTAATATTTTAAACTTAATTATTATCAATTAAACAAAATTTGGAAAAGTATTTGATAATTAAAATATAAATTAAAAAAAACATTTTCTGAAATTAAAACCCATTTCAGAAACAAAAAAAAAATTCTGTATTTTTTTTTAAATACTTGTCTTATTTTTAACTTTTCAGTTCTTCCATTAATTAACCACTATGAGCATAGAATCATCTTTATGTTTCAAAGGACTTAATTTCTAAATTAATTCTTTATCATTTTGAACAAATCAAAACATATAATGTTCTTATAAAAAGCTCTCCAGAAAATAATTTTGTTAAACTGATTATTGCCAAACAAATAAGTTTACGCGAAGAAAACTAATTTTTCATCTGAAGCAATTTCTCCACTTCGGTCGACAATCACTTAAATTGATTGGAAAAATTTCGACAAACAGGTATTTATTATCAAATTATATGAAACTATATTCTATCGAATATTAAGAAAAATCAATTTCGGCGCTATCCAAATAATTCAATTTTTGCAAGGGACAAATAGTTACTTTTATAAGCTGAAATTCTTTTATTCCTTTAATACTGTTAATATTGAATGAATGTCTGTTGAAAATTGGATAATGTGGAATCATTTAATTCATTTATTTTTTAACATTAAATCATATTAAACTTTATTTGATTATCCATGATAACGTATTTGATGTAATTTGAAGAAAATTCAATGTAAATTTATAAGAAATTTAAAAATAAATTCGTATTGAAACTTCTCTGAAATACAATTTCTTTATTTGAATAGTTATATATAAAGTAGTATATAACAAAATTATTTTAAAAATGCAGAAATACTAATCAATGTAAAAGAAATTGGAAGGGAAATTATATATACATATAAAAGAATAAATTAAAGTGTGTAAATATAGTAAATACAAAAGAAATATATAGAAATCATGTTTTTATATCTCATTTTAAACTATAAAAACTTATTTGTTTCACAATTTGCAAATAATTGTAAAAAACAATTTTGTTTCATTCACAATTATATCATCAAGTATCAATTTTTATTGCAGACTGTTGTAAATTAAACATTTAATAAATTTATAATTTTCTAAAGCCATTTTAGTACCTTAAGTCTTTTATGATACTTTGAAATGTATTGAATGTATTCCATTGAATGTATTCTTTTGAAATGTATTCCATTTTTATATATTCAGTATATAATCAATTAAAATTATATGTCAGATTTTAATTGATTTTAATGCTAAATGGAAATGCTAAGGGATTTTATTTTAATGCCAAATCGAAATGCTAAAAGATTGCATTTTATGTCAAATCGAAATGCTAAGGGATTGTATTTTAATGTCAAATCGAAATGCTAAGGGATTGTATTTTAATGCCAAATGGAATTTTTTTAAAAAAAATGAATATCAGATCAGAAAGAAGAATAAGGGAAAATGCAATGCTAAAAAAAGCCTATAATATTTATTAATCTGAATAAAATATATAGTAAGAATTCTACAGCAAAGAAAATCAGTATCAAATATTATTTATTCCGTAGATAGCTTTATAAACCACAAAAATTTCTTTTTATAACAGTACGTTCAATTTAAT
>JAPMOR010054845.1:925928-940645 GCA_026543865.1 Argiope aurantia | reverse complement strand
CCAAATACCGATCTCTGGTAGTAAATAAATACAAAATTTAAAACTTAAATATATTTTTTAAAATTGTTTTTATTTAAATAAGATCAAGTGACAAAAATATATCTTCGTTAATATAGGACGCATCACAATGCATAATCAAATAAACGATTAATTTTTAATACTAGTAAAAATATCTGACAAGGGATTTTTTTTAAAAAATTAAGATATACTTCATTAGAAAAGTTCATAAAGAAAATTTTCTAAAACTAATAAATAAAGGGTAACCTAGAAAGTGTTAAACGGATCCAAACAAAATATTTTGGTATTATTTGTAGAAACAGTATTTCCGATGTTCATTTGCATTGACCAAAAAAAGGTTTCATTCTACACAGTGACAGGAAAAAGAAATCTTCGAAATTTAAGTTCTTTTAAAAAATTAAATCTAAATCTTTCTTGGATGAATGAATCACCAGGAAAAGTAAAATGGGACAATTTGGGACATTTCATTGAAATAACGATATTTTTTTTAATACATGGCATTTTTATAAAAAAATTCGACATTGGCATTTTTTCAACTGTCTCACATGATCTGGTAAGTCAAAGTGCATTACAAAAGTCCAAAAGAATAATCGACTTTATTTTTATTCAAAAGATTTGTTATAAGGCATATTTAGAAACTAAAATTTTGTTTTATACAAGCTATTTAAATATATATAAAATTTTGGAAGACATTTCGAAATCAGAACAAATCTAGAATTATTTTAAATCTGAACAGTCGAAACTTAGACTTCCCGTTATTTCAAGACATCTAGTCATGCTAAACAAAATCGTATTCAGAAATTCTGAAGAGTACAACGCTTTAATGTTCCTTGTACTGCTAAGTGAATCAGTAAATATTTGTAGCCAACTTCATACAAAATAAATTTTAAAATCTATTTTTATTTTTTATATATACCCGTTATATAGAAAACTGTTTATTATGAAAGTCATATCAAAGAAATTCAACTAATATTAACTTTCTGCACGGAAACGAGTTCAACTAAATACTGTGTTTAAGCGCTTCGTTAATTAGAAATCTCAGTAATTCCTTCTACGCAGAGCAGATCTCTCTTGGAAAACATTTAAAATCTCCTTTTAATTCCTTTCTGAGTAGCATTAGACTTGAAGTGGAAGCATAGTCTACAAGTAATACTACCGATAAGAACTTAACATTTTTGCAATCGCTGCACTGTCTGAAATCTTGTTTAAAGAAATCGTATTTTATAATTTAGGTATAATGAATAAAATGAAAAATTATTAGAAAAAATGTTAATAGCAAGAAAATTTTTATTGTTTTTGGTCGAAAATCTTAACCACAGAAACGGGTTTTTAACTGTTAATTACAATAAGATCTTCGGAATTGTAAACAGGATTTAATTTCTAGTCATTCAGTAAAATATCACCTAATTAACTGAAATGAATATTCGATTTAATCAGAACAATTAAGTTTTCTTAAGGTTTGTTGGACTAATATCTAAGTTTTGAAATGCCACAGTCAATCTGATCTAATAACAGAATACTGATTAAACTAATTAAAGTTAACATTACATTTATCAGAATTGAACGTCTTCTCATTGAAGTGGATGAAGTGATTGCTGTAAATTGATGATGGTTTCGTTTCGTTCATAATATGCATCTAAATTACGTTTGAAAAATTCATCCTCAAATGGTCTTACAGAGGCTTCAGAGTGGAAAATTAATAAATAATTTAGGTTACATTAAGGTTATTAGGAGACAGAATTTTTTTTAAATCTAAGGCAGAAAAATGAGATAGCTTCTATAGCGATGAATCCAACAGATTGCCTCGCAATTATCAGAGCAAAATCACAATTGTTTCTAAAAAAATTATTTTCGAAATTAGAACAAGAACAGAACTGCAAATAATTATTTCTCACGCGTAGAAGAGGCGAAAGTTTATTTCAGCCCCTTATTTGAAAACAAGGGGCCAATACGGAGCTCTATATCCCATATGGATAAAGGGTCTATGAAATGATGTTTTCGTCATATGATGAATTTTGGACTTCCGTCACTATGATTCCTAAAAGATGATAGTATCACACCCCAAGTATTTCACATTTAAATGATACAATGTAGACTATTTTAATCAAAATAAATTTCTTTTTGATGGAGTGAAGTCCAATCATCAATCATCCAGGTGTGAATTGAAACTATTCAGCCATAACGTTGTGCATATAAAAATTTCTGAAAAAATTGGAATTAGGTCTAAGTGATAATTGGATTAACTACTACTTCAAAGATTCATGTTTTAACATCATAAATAATTATAAGGAATTTTTACTCTAAAAAATTTAGGAAACAGCTCATGAACTGAAATAGGCAGGCCCTTTTGGAGAGAAAAGCAGATTTTGAAATAAATATAAAAGAAGAGGAATAAAGCGAGGCTCATATTATAATTCTTGAATGAAGAGAATGATATGCTTACGTATCTAGTTAAAATTAATAAAGTCTAAAGATAATAAAGAAATTAGCTATAAAAATTATGTTATACAAAAGAAATTTTACGTGCTTTTCTTTTAATTAAACTCCTGAAAATTTTTACAAATGCGATGGAATTTGGAATGGTTGCGAGAAATAAAAATAATATATCCGATGTAAAAACTCAATTAATTCAAGACTAAAGTTATTTCGGGAGCGATTGAAAGTGTTCATACCATTAGACATATTAAGTAGATAGATAAGTCTAAAATCAATAGAATATTTTAAAATATTCATTCGCAAATTATGATAATTTAAAATATTCCTTGTCAACAATACATTTGTTGAAAAATTACTCTTGTATTATTTTGTCTAATCCCTAAGATTTTAAAGAAGATTTCTCATTCATTTTAAAAATAAATTTTTTCTCGCTGGGGGAAAATTTATTAATATAAGATTACACTTTTGCAAAACTAGTACTCACTTTAAATGAATTTTTAAAGTTATTGAAAAATTGAAACGGACTGCAGAACACTTAGTTGTTGGAAAGAGATTTTCAAAAAGCGCCTAATAATGAGTAGAGAATCAAGTCCATATTTTGAATAAAGTTTAAAAACGATATGAAAAGTATTTGGAAATGTACTGTCAATATAAATCATACGATATTTCAAGAATAAGTTTCGTTTTTCCGTTACTGTATTCGGAACTACCAATCAGAAAATTTCCTACTTAAACAAACCTGCACATTATTTTGTCCTTAATAAGTCAAAAACTCTATCGAAATACTTTTTTTGTTTGCTCATCAAATTTAAAACTGCAAGTCTTTCTAGAAAACAAAAATAAAAAAATGCTGTCTTCAACTTACGAAGACAGAATAAAATTACATTTCTTCAACTATTTTCAAAGAAATGAAAAAAAGAGAGTGGAACGAAGAATAACTCTACGTTGATATCCACAAGTCAGAGAGAAATTTCTTAAGGTTGTTAAGACGAATAGACATAACTTTTTCATGCAACTTAAAAATCCAGGCTTTTCAGACATCTATGAGTTACATTTTCACTTTTATTTCTCTGAGATTCGGTACTCCATGCATATATAGACTGGAATTTTTACCCTAACAAGGTCTTAGAAATTGCGTAGTAAACGTAAGACAAATTGAAAAAAAAGGATAAAAGCGAACCAGAAATCCACAGAGAATACAGTTAAAAAATGTGAAATAGATGTACATGAATTTCTTAGTTATTTGCATTTGAATAGAATAAGCTAGCTTTAAGAATAATATAATGTCAAGTAGTAAAATTATTTTGTTTTCATATATATTTGCAATTTTCTTTAGATACTGTGGTTAGAGTTGGCATGAATATATTTTCTTTTCTTTAATCTAGCTTTTCTATAAAATATTCAAATACATTTATTTATAATAACACAGAGACAATCGATTGTTTTTAGCAATTCTGATCGAAAATAATATTAAAACGCACTACTTTGTATAAAATATAATATAAAGGGAAATGTTTTGCTATAAACGCAAACAGTTTTAAGCATATAAAAAATTACTGGCTGTTTAGAAGCAATCTACACTAATAATTTATAAAAGAGTTGCACTGAATCACAAAATATTTCTTCAACATTTCTTGAGCACAGATTGCGCAACATTAGGCAAATGCAAAAGGAAATCCAACACACCATTCTAAAATATTTTTTTATATATATAATACAACGCAGAAAAGTGTGAATTTCTACTGTGCAGCAAAAAAAGGGGTTACGCATCTCGGTGTAAAAACAGTTTCATTCGAATGCTTTTGAAAAAGTCGCATTTTCTATTTTAAGGAGACAATGAACTTTTAAATACGCAAAAATAGACAAAAATAGGAAATGCTCTTTTTATTGTTTTATCACCAAAATATAAGCTTATATTCAAATAAAATAGCATTATAAAATGAACATAATCAGTATTTGAAGGTTCGAAAGGCATATTTTAAATGCTGTTTACTTAAAACTATATTCTAATTAGATTATATATTTTTGAAATGTCCCAGGCATCTTAATTTTTGAGGAAACTACATAAAATTGATAATGACGATTTGAGTTGAACATCAAAATAAAACTTGAATGCATTTTATATTTTGAGTTTTTTTTATAAAATAGTTAAAAACGAATTTTAGTTCAGCAAAACTCAAAGTGCTTATGAAAACTCAGTATGTGTGCATAAATATATATCTAAAGAATTAACTTTTTAGAACTAACTTTTTTAAAGTTACAAAATCATACCTAATTTATTTTTTAAATAAATTTATATAGAATAAGAAAGAAAAAATGATAGAAAAATAAATGAATTGAGTCCCCAAGAATATATTGAGATTTTAATAATTATATATTTGTTTAATTTTTCAAAAAATAATTTATTTTATTTTAAAGAGTTTATAAAGGTATTTGACAAATTTATATTTCAATATTTATGCATAAAACATTTCATTACTTTAAGCAAAAAATTCCCAAAAATGCCTAATAAAGTCCACCGTTAGTTTACAAAAAATGTTTTTGTATCTTTTTTTAAGCAGGATGTAAGAATAGTGGACCCCACCTAAATTGTAGCAAACAAGGCGATTTTTATTCAATATGGTACAAAAATAGCAACAACCTTCTTATAACGACGTCCTTCTAACTCTTGGATTTGAGTAACACTGAATGAAATGATCGTCTTAAAGAAGTTTGAAAAACTAAAAAGATATATCACATTACAAAAAAAATCGTTGATACATATTTCGACAACAAACAGTCATTATAATCAAATAAGTCGTGGATAAAATGGCAACAATAATGATTATAGCTTTTCGTTTCAATATTTTTTTAATCCTAACATACGAAGTTGAACCATTTATGCTATTTGTAAATTATATTTTATGAAATAAATATACAAAAATAAATTATTAAATTTAATAATTATCTGAAAACTTTATCGTGAGCTGTTTCATTCAACTGCTTCTTAAGGACTTTTAAAAATTCATTGCTACTTGAAATGAAAATTTATTCATCCAGAAAGCATCTAAATGGCGATGTATTCAACTATTGGTTTTGGGTATACTACAATTATTGCTATTGTATATTTCTAAGCATAAATATAGGGTGCATTCAGAAATTCGTACAAGCTTCAGAAATACAGAAATCAAAGTAATTGCGGGAAGAAATTTCAGTTCGCGCGAAAATGAGTAGAGAGATATTGGATTTTCTTTCATATATGAAAGATTCATTCCAAAAGTAACTGAAAGAGGGCGACTCCATGCCATACTTAGATATTTTCTGTAAATTAAACTAACAATAAAGTACTTGGGCGGAAATGGATTCGCCATTCGATCCTGGCAGTATGTTATTGTTACCAGAGTGAACGTTGGTGGTTAAAGTCTTCCACAAGAATGCTGAATCCACAACTATTGTATTGTGAAATTTTGCACGACGAAAGGACTGAAGAAGCAAAAAAGCCCTATTTTATTGAATGGGATACTTGAATTCAGAGCGATATTTTGAGGAAACAGTAAGATCGAGGGCTTATCTACGAAATGGCTTACCATCTATGAGCGTGGACCACGTCCATGAGATAAGAATTATCTGGAATTAACTGCCGAGATGTCAAAGATGAATAGCAGTATTTATAAAGCAGACATAGGATTCCGGAATCGATTCGACGTATTCTACATGGAATATGTATATGCACAATCCTCTTTAGATGTTTCACCAGTTATTACCGTCAGATTCATATAAATGAATAATTTTTATTATATGTGAGTTGGAAAATGAAACGTCTTCCACAATGGTTGCTGAATGCGACATGACTAATGAAACCTCATTTTTCGCTTCATAGTGTCATAAATATTTTGTATTGCTTAATATTTTGGTTACTTTCATTCGGAGGTCTTTTTTATTTATTTATTTATTTTTAAGCATTGCCAGATTAATATGTAGAATCACCACAGAAAGGCATGTTATGCTTTTGCAAGACCACGTTGCGTTGTGCTTATCACGCAGAAAAAACATGCGATATCTGTCATTTTCATTATGCAGGATGATGCCCCGCTGCATTTTGGACATGTAGGCCATTCTAATCGACATTTTCACTAAAGAACTGAGTGATAAGTAGAGGTTGTAAGTTCAAGTTCCCTTCTGATTACAAGCTTTGATTCCAGCAAATTTTTATTAGAAGGAGATACTTAAAATCTCACGTGTGCCATGACTCCTCAGCCGCGTTAGTGGAATGAAAGACATCGTTCGAGCGACCGTCGATGGCATCGATGCTTGCATGCTACACTCAGCTATAATCAATGTAATGATGCCTGTTACAGCATGAAGTATTTCACTTGCCTGAATACATTGTGGTGATGGTCATTCTGAACAACTTTTACTTCCAAGTAAATGCAGTAACATGGAATTGTGATCTATTTTATTTTTCGTTTGTGTTTGCCTGAGACATCTCAGTATGACGTGAGAGGGCTCCTTTTCGATTAATTTTCGAATCATTTTTTTATATATGAAAAAAATTCTTTGTCCCTCTTATCATTTTCAAGCAAACCTATTTTTTTATGAGCATTACTTTTGTTATTAAGAATTTGTGAAATTTGTGAAAATGTGTTATGCACTCTTCACATTTATGTTTCAATTACTTCCATCCGATATTTAGTAAAAAAGTTTAAACGGAATATTTATTTTTATAACCAAGTGCGAATTTATTTTAAATGGCCAATTTTAAATCTGTTAATAAATGAAAACATTGAAAACATTAAAATCCAGTTTTTCAGCAATTATGGAAAGCTATAAATTGGAATAATTCTTTTTTTTTCTTGTAATTTAAATTCTGTAGTACATTGAAGAAATTTAAAACAACACTTTAATTTTTAAGGGTATTTTAAACAAATTTGAACGAACAGATTTTTGTTTAAATGTTTCATATTAAAAGCAAACGAAATTGCAAAACATTGATTGTGAAGCGACAGCAAGTAAAAATTCTTGCAATTATACAACAATTTATGTTTTCAATTCACAAGGTTGTTGAAAAAATTTAATATTTAAAAATATTACAGGTCACAAGGTTTTCGGAATATTAAAGAAAAAGAATTTTCCCACTTATACCAAAAAACACAGTAGAAACTTTAAAAAATCTAAAATAAGCAAAACTATAAAAATGAAATTTTGAAAAATGAATGCTTGGTTGTTTCATATTAAGCTCATAGCTGTAGATATGAAAAAAGCATTTACAAAGGAATTTATTTTACATTGAATTGAAATAAGATTGTTAATTTTGTACTTACATAAAATTTAAATTTCACTTTTTGAATGAATGGAAATATGCCTTATGGTAAAATAATTTTACTAAGCCTTCCGTGATAAATTCTCAGTCGGTATTGTTTGAGTTATTTTTTTTTTCTATTTGTAAACTGTTTTCTAGGTTTCCGAGAATAAAAGTGAATTATTTACGGATATTCAAATATTACGGATTCAAAGTGTGCTAGCTAAAATACATTTACTTTATGACTGGATAACTGTCAACTGGACTTTACTCAATCAAAAAAAAAGTATTTTGATTAAAATAGCTTATATTGATTCATTTAAGTATAAAATAATTTGATACCTGCGGTATGTGGTACTATCGTCTCCTGAGAATCATAATGAAAATAACTCCAGGGTCCAAAATTTTTTATTTGGACAAAATATCATTTCATGGATCCTTTTTCCTTGTAGGATATATAATTGAGTACATATTTTATTGTAAATAATTTTGATATCATTTCACAAAACTATGATAATATCCGTTTTCTTTTAATAAAAACCAAATTTATTTTATATTAGAATTTATAAAAAAACTTATCTGAACAATTTTAAAAGCACCAGCTGATATAGTTTTCAAAAAACGAAAGAACAGACAATTTATGCATCCACGAATAACTAACTGCTTATGTCACCTATTGGCAGAAGGGTATGCAAACGTTCTATAGATGGTGAAACCAATCCTTCGGATTTTCCGAGGAAGGCTGATGGAAGGCCTTTAAATTTCGATCAAGAAATATTATGCGAAAATATATTTTTTACCATGACGATTCGATTACAAGGGCATCCAGGAGACCGTCCTAAAATTAATATCGAAAGGATCGCTTTGATCTCGTCCCAGCTGCGAACGATTTGCAAATCTCATCAATAAGTAATGACAAGTCATCATCTAAGTATGATTTTAAAATACTTAGATGTACTTTTGTAAGAATCTTACATATATTCAGGATAATACAATGGAGTTACCGAAAAGAAACCAAATTTTTTGCATAACTATTGTATAAAACATGCATAGTTTTCAAACAAAGAATACAGAAGCTTTTGAATATGTGGCATTGCTAAGTCAATGGATTATGTTAAAATTAAAAGTAAACACTTTGAATAACCCAGGAAATATAAATTTGCAGTATACCCTTATTAGCTATGTATGCACATAACATGACATTTAGTTTTATTCATAAATATAACGCTTGAATTAGTGCAACTTATATAAAAATTGCAGTTAAATATCGTTACGATCCAGAAAGATATTGCCATGGTAGCGAATTAAATTTCCTTTTTTTTTCATTAACACAACTTAATAAATAAAAGGTTTTCCACAAATTGATACTTGAATTTCAATCTTTTACCAATTAAATTATATATATGTTAGAATTATGTTAAATATCCCTGTATTCTAATATGTTGGAATCCTAATTTAATAATAGGCAATGAAAAGGCATTAAAAATTGCAAAATGTTTTATTACGTTATTCACATTATTTTACATCTTTCAGAATCATAATTTTAAGCAACTTGATATTATTATGTATTTGTCCGTTTAACTCTTTGGTACTTTATTATTATCCTAAATATTAAAAAGAAAATCAAAAACCGACATTCCCAAGAATTGTGACAAGAAATACAGGACGAAAGGTTTGATAACGGAGACTTAAATTTTGTCTTAATTATTATTAATGTGTCGTTTTGCATTCGTATGAAAATAATTTGTCCCTGGATTCTGAAGACCCATTTGAAGCAGATGAAATTCGATATGTCATAATACTTTCCAAACCCTTATCTTATACCAGAGAGAGGCATGAATTGTGGCCTCGTAGCCTTCAAAGGTTATATCATAACATACATATAGTGCAGAAATTGGCGAGGATTATTAGTTCTATCTGTGAATGTGCTTTTTTAAAAGCGTTATTCAAATATTGGTAGATTATTATGAACTTTAACAAACGAATTCGGATATATTTTTTAATATTTCTCTGATGAAACCAGCATTAGTGATCTCCTAAAACATTTTCGCATACTCTTTAATAAAGAAGAGTTTATGATTTTGACGCGTTTTTTTTTTTTTCCAGCCAATTGCAAGTAAAATTTGATATAGAACTACAATTGAAGCTTACAATCACATGCCAAATTAGAAATATTTAATTCATTGATTTTTTTTGCTTTATTATTTATATAATTCAGAAATTATGAATGAATATACGCTAAACCCGTTGTGAGATTTGGCTCAAAATTTAATGCGTAATCACAATATAAATATTAAATCTGTGCGCCGAGTTTTATCCTCTCTAGATCTCTTGCAATTATCGTGCTAATTTATATTGGAAGAGACTGACAAGTGGAATTCTTATAAATAGATTTTTCTCAAAATTTGAAAGAAATATACAAATTTGGTGTAAAGACATTATACCAAACTTCATCCATCTAGCTCAACTGGCAAACATTTTCCAGAAATGTGTTTTTCGACCTCGAGGAGGTCTAAAACATGGGGATTCGTCAAAATCTCGAATTCGGAATTTTTTGACGATTACAGTACTTTCTCTATAGTTTCGTACACAAGAAAGTAAAAAAAAAAAAAAAAATGAATTAGAACGCTTAAAACAACAGAAATGTACATAGATGATAATGAAAAACTCTTAAAGCACAAGGTCAAGTAGCTTTTGATGTTTTACGTGATAATTTCCTTCAACCACTTACATGATACATTTTATTTAATTAAAACTTACGCACTTGGATATCGCCGTATGGATCGGAATACTTTAGATAATAGATGTTTTCCAGCATGATTTTTACTAAAAAAGAACAAAACATAATTTGTCAAAATCTCGAGTTCGAATTTTTTGACTATTACACACTTTCTCATATCTCATACCATCATTCTTCATATACGATAAATTTAAAAAAAAAAAAAGTGAGTGCCAATTTCTCTAGGGCGGCAGAGAGATAAACTAGTCCCCCCCCCTTCCCGTATTAAATTGAATGAAACCAATGCCCTTTGTTACTTCCAAAGTCTTTCTGTTTGTTTGCTTTTGCAAGTAGAAAATATTAGTTAAATAATTAATTAAGATAGACCCAGTGCGATTAGAATCACCTGGATAGCGGAGATTAATTTCATCAGGTGAAACGTATACCGAGACTTCTTCTCTTGAAAAACAATTGTTGCATTTAAAAATTTTCTGCCTAAAGTGGATATCTGAAATAGTGTGTAAATTTGAAATGTCATTTAAATTTCAAACATGTTCTTATCTTAGCTTCGTATACTCGCTAGTCCACTTTTGAAATAATCATAATCGACCTCTGACTCACGCTCGATTAATTGCCTTATTTATCGGGTCGCATCTCCTTGATCTCATTCTCCGATTTATTAGGCAACTTTTCCAGCTCAGGGAAACCACTGAGTAGAGCGCGAGGGAGGGGGCATTCTGCAAATTTATAGCACCCGGGAACTGATTCCGCCCGGAATGGCGCGCCATAATCTATTCCTCCCATATATTCGGGCTGCAATAAAACGTCTCGAGAAATTCGCATGACCCACATCTGACACCGAGCCCCTCACCTTTACTAATATTAATGGATATTATAAAAAATGGCGGGAAAAAAGTATTGGGTTGGAGGGAAGCCGCGAAGAGCGCAGAATGACGTATTCCAACACTTTCCAAAATCGTTTCTTCAGTGATATATCTTTATTTATAGAGAAGTTTTTGGTAGCTGAGTTTTCTTTCGAATGAAGCTATTGGAGAGGAAGGGATTTTTTCCCCACCTTTACTTTTGTGGATTTTTAAGTCCTCTAACACAACGCATCTTTTTGTGGACGTGACTTATATAGAAGTTTGCTGTGTGTGTGTACTTAAACGAAGCGTGAAGGGAAGGGGGGGGGATGTGGCATCTTTTCTCGCTTGAAACGACAAGTTTTATTCATACCATTAATCTTATGCTTTTAATGGATATTTAGGAAGCCGAAAGATACATTTCTTTCGTTCATGTTATATATTTGTTAGTAATTTAACAAATACTGCAGATATACAGATGTGGTTGAACCTTGGTGATTTAAATTCTGTCGTTGTATTATTGTAAATAAGTAATGTAATATAAACGCCTGCTTTCTTTTTTGCTCAGGCGAATTATTTATTTTAAGCATAAATCCTTAAATCTAGAAATTATTTAATGATAAATGATATTAAACTCTTATTTAACCCGCAATCGACTCTGTCTTCGCTTTCAAAAGTGTTAAAAACAAGCATTTGAATGAAAATACATTGGTTCAGAATTCAGTAGACAGCTAATATGGATTAAGTTAACATTTGATTTCATATCCAAGACGCAGAGTAGAGCTGAAATTAAAAAGCAAAGAATAATAAACATTAAAAAATTCTGCTGCTTAGTACAGGAATCAAATTTTATTTAATTTTTTTTCTTAATTTTTTCATGTGCTTGTATAATATATAATTTAAATGCTATTTGACTGTCAAGTATGTTCTTAAGAATAAAGGAAGATGAAGTGCAGAAAAAATATTATAATCGTCAAAAAATTCGAACGCGAGATTCTGACGAATCTTCCCGTTTCAGACCTCCTAGAATACCTTCCCGGAATTACGTCTGTCAGTCTGTCTGTATGCTTGTGAACACGATAACTGAAAAACTTTTGAACAAGGAGGGCGAAATTTGGTATATGGAATCACGATTGGATTTGGAATTATATCAAATTTTGAACAGAATCTATTCAAATGAAACTTATTTGTCTCGTTGTTCAAGCGAATTCGATCACTATAAAACGCATAGAACTGGGTAGATAAAATTTAGAATACATATTTAATTTGCAAAATATAGATTTGAACCAAATCTATCAAACGGTTTGACCATCTATTCCTCTGCACTTTAGAATGCAACCAAGCGCAATAATTCATAAAGCAATGCACTTTATCGTTTGAATATAGCTGCTCTTAGGCTAAGTTTTAGGTCAATCGGTTAGAAAAAGAAGCCCAAAATGCATATTCTTGCTATAAATTCAGTACAAACGCCAGAGTTCTATAAAGAGGGATATGTCCAAGTCTCAAAATAATAAGACCCAGTTAAAAATGAGAAAAGGAATCTTATATGAACTAATTATTTCGTGATGATTTTGTAATTTAAAATTATTATTTTGTGAAAAAGGTGGATCTCATTAAATTCTAGTCTTCTCTGCATTAAAATTTCCAAGGTTTAAAAACATTTTAAAGCATTCTTCAAGCTGTCTTATTAATTAAATAGTACAATAAGCATTTTAAAATTGCATTGGATCCAATATTATAAACAAATAATCATCAAAGATCAATATGTTGAGTTACTTTCATCGAAAGCAGTTTATAATTTCTCTGCATACATGAAAAAAAAATGCTTTCACAAAACTGTATAAGAATCTGAGCCTATTTCTAGTTATATTTAAAATTAATGAAGAGCAATATTATTTTGTATTATTAAGAAATATTATAAGAGCAATATTATTCATACTTTTAATTAGAAGCAATTTTACATCTATAGTGAAACTTTCGAGACTTAAAAGAAATGCTACAAAAATATTTTTATTGATAAGAAATACCTTTAATGGCTGTCAAAATATAAAAATGAGCAATATTAGCTAATATTACAAAGGAAATTACAGGAGTAAAATTTGAAGAAAATTTACTAATTTTTAATCTTAAATGTGCAACCCAAAGTTCTTTAATCTTTCAAAAGGGAGGCATTATTATGCATTATATCGTGAAATCCACGCCTTTAGTGCCTCGTCACCCATTGACAGGCAAGTTAATTACCCTTCCCTCCTACGTTAAGGCCCTTATCAATCACTTTTGATGGAACTTTGTGTGCTCAAGCAACAACTAAACCGAATAAATGTTTGAAAAATGTCCTCATACTTAAAAGATTTGCTCAAACAAGACGTTTAGGTGTTATAAATATAAAAGGATATTGATTGCTTCGACATAAGATGGAAAATTTTTGAAGTAGAACAGATTCTTTTGAGATTTTTGGCAAACATTTTTATACAATTAAAAGATTAAAAAAAACTTATGGGATCAGAATTTTATTGAACTCGGTATTTAAATGAATACAGGGCATCGTTTTATTAATTTTGCTATATATATATCATTAACTTCCTATATTCTTCAGAAATATATGCAATCTAAACAGAAATTAAGTGTTTGTAAATATGGTTACATAAAAAAAGACATAAATATGTAACATTTTTCTATAAAATAAAACACCTATTCCAAGTAAAGAAAACTTAAGTGTTTTGATCTAGCAGAGTAGGCATTATCATTTATTTCATCCGCAGTGTTTAGTCATGAATCCTAGATTCAAAGATTGGCAAAAAAAAAAAAAAAAAACGTTTATTTGCTACATTAGACGTTCACAATGATGTGACCCTCATCACGTTTACAATGATGTGACCCTCATCGAGTATGCCTTGTTCATATTATTGAGATGAAATCTTTTCCCTATACTTCCTGTCAATTAAAATTCACATCGAGCAAAAGGAAAAAAAAGTTAGAAGTTGAGATAACACATGTCGAAAAGTTTGGACATCACGTGAATGGAAGACAGGAAATTGTACATACAAATGATAAAACAGGAATTTTGAGAGGGAGAAAAAAATAAGTTAGAGGCCTATTTGGAATATTGCTTTTTTCAAGTCATCGATATTTAATAGTTAATAAAATGATAAAGGTTAAGAGAACAACCGCTGCAATGACTATATTCGATATAAAATTCACTGATGTACTGCAACTATGGGCATCTGCTAGCTGGTTTCTGAATTACTTAGAGTATGCTGGATACTTGCATTGCTTCGCAGGTTGGAAATGATGCTTATTGAATTTTGATGTGAAGTGTCTTAGCATTTACTGAAGGTTCCATCTCCATTGTTTCATCGATTCCATTTAGGATCTATCTTATCCATTGCTTTCATTCTTAGTA